>JANTPZ010147679.1:0-11054 GCA_025593235.1 Vachellia pachyceras | reverse complement strand
AGAGAGAGAAAACGCAAAAATCCTTACAATATAAGAGAGGGCAACATCGGGGTCGATGCTCCCCTCATCAAATTCATGATTTGGGTATGAGCACGCCTTCCCTTCTTCAAGGTCGGACTCGTCCATCTCAGTCCTCCCACCACCAGCACTAACAAAGCCTGACCCTAGCCCCTTTCTCTCATCCCTACTTCCCACCGAAATCATACAAAAATCACACCCTCCAACTTAAACCTCCACATTCACAACCCGACATCCAAATCCAAGTTTCTTTTTTCAATCCTATTCCCAGAATCGAAATCCCCGAAGAATTCGCCAAACAAATGTTGAAAATCTACAAGATCGTGGACTGGAGCAGAAATCACGGACTCGAATTGTATTTTCCGATCAACAAAATGCACAATCTTGCGAAAGGTTGTCCAGAATCATAAGAAAACCTTTGAGGCTTTGAATCTTATTTGACGTCACTTCTATGGCCCGGATGGATCGACACAGTTTATTGGTGAACCAGTTCCTGTGTCTCTCGCTCTCTGTTTCTGGTTTTCGGCGAACACAGACAGCAGCCGCGTTTTTTATTGTTATTTTTATTTCCTGATTAATTTTCGTATTCTGCGTCAACAAAATATATATTAATCCCACGAGACAGACAGACACCGAGACAGAGGGATACGAGAAGCAGGGTTAGTGACAGAATGGCGTAGCATCGTACAGTCTTCAATAATCAATTGTATATAACGAGATAAAATTTTTTTTATATCACCTTAAAATTTGTAAAGTCACTCTTTTAACAAATTTTTAAACACAGGTAGGATTTTTCATGAGGATAATCAGCTTGTTTGGTAAAGCGTTCAGGTGAGTACGTTCAACAGTATTTTTCTGTAAAACGAGATAATCACCTTCATATATTTACCTCAATTTACATAAAAGTATTTCTCTACTGTATTCTCAAACGAACCCAATATAATTTAATTGTATGCAATACTATATTTTTTTGAGGTTTTATTTGACTTGGCATGCCGAATAAACCATTAATCATCAATCATTGTGGGATATTGTAATATATCAAATATACGATTTTTTATGATAAAATATAAAATCTATGATAATCAGTATATCAAACCAAAAAAGACATTTTGATTTTTCTAACCCTAAACCACATCCTCTTCTTTCATGAACACGCTTTCAAAGAACAGAACATGTCCATATGGCCATGAATTAGTTAATTATTTATTACTATAAAGGAAATAAGATTAAGTAACCTACCAGATGGTTATTGATTATCCTTCAAATCGAGAACAAAGCACCGTTTGAGACCAAACGATAAATGAATCAAGTTATACCCACACGCCTGAATTATAAGGGCAGGCATTACCAAACTAAACATCAAACAATTAAGGGCTCGTTTGGTACGCAGAATTCATTTTGATGGATATGGAAATGGATATGGAAATAGATATGGAAATGGATATGGAAATTATGTTTAAAAGTACGTTTGGTATACGATGGAAATGAGACATGGATTTTAGATGAAAATACCAAAATGCCCTTGTAAATTATTTTTTTCCAATTCTTTAAAATCGAAGGAGCAAAAGACGTTGAGCTTATTTGGTTTGGTCTGCAGAACTACAGAAGAGCAGAAGCGCAGAGCTGGTCCCCATTTATCTCCTCGTCGTCGTCGTGGAGTCATCCTCGTCATGGGGTCGCCGTCGTCGGGAGAAGGAGATGGGTGGCAGAGAGAAGAAGCTGACGAAGGTAGAAATGGGTCTGATGAAGGAGATGGATCATCATCGCAAACCGAAACAGAACTGAGGCAAAAATTGTCGTCGATCGCCGTCAAAGCCTGTCGACGCTTGAGCTTGTCGGCGATGAAGCTTGAGCTTGAGCTTGTCGGCGAGCTTGTTGGCGAGCTTGAAGCTTGCAACGGTGATGAGACGAGGTTAAGCTTCGTCGGGGATGAAGCTTGAGCTTGAGCTTCGTCGGGGATGAAGCTTGTCGGCGAGCTTGAGCTTGAGATGAGGTCGACGATGAGACGAACTCCAGACGAGGTTGGGGGTTGGCGATGGGTCACCGTCGAGTTCCAAGAGGTCGGAGGTTGATCTTCATCGGGCATGCGAGGTCGGAGGTCGAGGGGCATGAGGTCGACGCAGAGTGGGCAAACCTGGAATTCCATGGAATTTTGGACAATTCCATGGGTAATGAGATGGAACCCAAATCTGCATTTTTGATGGAATTGATTTCCATGTGGAAATCAATTCCATGAACAATTCCATCAAAGCAAACAGACACAGAGATGGAAATGAATTCCATTTCCATATCCACATGGCTCAATTCCATCAAACCAAACGGGCCCTTAAAAAAATCACCGGAAGCGACATCACAAAATTTTTGTTTTTCTTCCTATTTAATTTTTTTTTAAAAAAAAGGTATCAACAGCGCTTGAAAGAAATCAATAAAAGGGTGTTAAAGAAAGAACCTTGCGCCTCACTCAAGCCCTTCTTGCCTCCCCTTCTTTTCGCCGTCTTGCCTCTGAGTTCTAACCCTTCCCTCCCTGTCCTTCTCCATTAAGGCACTGTTTGTTTCCTATTGCATTCCTCTCCTTTAACGCTGACGCCTGTCCATTCTCTTGATTCCTGGTTGGTTGCTGTGATGCTTTGGGCTGGTGGATTGACGCTATCTGATGCAGCTCTGTCGAGGTGTAATATATCACTGATTTTAAAAAAAACGGTATTCTTACTTGCCGGGGTTTCAATTTCGCATAGTGTATGCCCTTATGTATTGAGGAATTTTCGCATCTTTGGCGGCTTTGATGTTTAATTGCTTTACAGGATTTTTTTTTATCGTAATTGTTGGAAGCTTTTTGTGGTTGTTTAGGATGATTACTTTTGTTTGCTATTAAGGGGATTGAGTTCGTAGTTGCTTCCCCTTTTATCGGATGTATTCATTTTGTGTTTGTTAGTGTTGATCTGTGATAGTTAGTGGACATGGACATTGTTGTGTTATATTCTTTTGTTTGGAAGTTTGGATGCCAGAGTCTAATTTATAGGTCTACTCAGTTAATTTGTTCCTAGATTGTTTATTTCGGTTTTGTCCCCTTTCTATTAAGTGGAAGGAGTTAGAAATTCTTCTTCTTTCTAGGTTAAATTCATTTTCTGGTTGTTTCCATTTCTGAGTTGTGATATTAAATTGCTTGCTCAGCTTTGGTTTGAGAGCTTGGATGCCTTATGGTGTCTGATGGGTTTACACCTATAATTTTTTTCCCTATATTTTGGTGGTTGTTTATTTTGATTTTGATTGCTCTCTTCTTTCTGGTTTAGTCGCAATTTGTATTGTGATTGTTACTGGATATTCATGTGATTGGTGGTGTCAGGATTTTGTGGCTCCACCACCCTGTTGTTTTCTAGGATGTATTGACTTTGTATTTTTATTTTTTGGACTGTAATTATATTGTGGTGTTTGTTTGGATGTATTCATTTTGTGTTTGTTATTGTTGAGTTTGTATTCATTGTTTGTTATTGTTCATGTTCTGTTTGGAAGTTTGTTGTTATTGTTGGGTTTACTCATTTGATTGTTGCTAGATTGTTTATTTGGATTTCTGTCCCCTCTCAATCAAGTGGAAGGAGCTAGAAGTTCTTTTTCTTTCTAGTTTAAATTCATTCTGTAGTTGTTTCTATTTCTGAATTGTGATGGTTGCTGCCATATTCATTCAGATGCTTGGTCAGCTTTGGTTTGAAAGCTTGGATGCCTTATTGTGTCTGATGGGTTTAGTCCTATAATTTTTTTTTTTATAGATTTCGGTGGTTGTTTATTTTGATTTTGATTGCTCTCTTCTTTCTGGTTTAGTCGCAATTTGTATTTTGATTGTTACTGTATATTCATGTGATTGGAGGTGCCAGGATTAGGGGTTCCACCCTGTTGTTTTATAGGATCAATTTATTCACTTTGTATTTTTATTTTCTGGACTATAATTATATTGTGGTTTTTGTTTGGTGTGATTATTAAAAAAAATATTTTATAATTAACAAATAATTTTATTTGCATTGTTTTCTGGAAACACAACCCACATCCTTGTTGCTCCCCCCACATTCATTTGGAGCGGCCAACAACTCAAGGATAGGGTTCTTAAAGTCTAAGGTATGCCTCTATTTTAAAATATTTTTAAATTTGATTATGAAATAAATTTTTTGATATTAGAGAATGTTTTTAAGTTAAATATATTACATTAAAAATAATATAAAAATATTGTGCTAAGAATCATTTATTTAATAATGACATATCTGCAATTTTACAATTATCTCGTTTTTGTTACAAGTTTGTTTTGGATGGTCGAGAAATATTTTTACTTTATTATTTGACATATGGATTACTGATGAATTTCGAAATATGTACTTTTCAAATTAATCGCCTTTTTATTCCGTCAACAAATGTTTTTGACTTTATTGTTCTGTCTCCTTTTTCGCTTTGTTTCAAAATTTTACTCGAATGTAATTGTTTTGGAGTTGACAAATATTTTATGCTACTCATTAATTCAATTAATTTTTTAAATTTAATCATCTTATTAATTTTATTATTTCTTTGTTGGATTTCGAAAATCTGTAATTTTCAAATTAATCTCTATTTTTTGTCCTTCTCTTTTTCTACCTAGATAATCTGACCAAATTTTCACTTGGATTTAAAACTAAAAATATTCAGTTTTTTGACGATTTACCCTTTTGTTTTAAAATTGACGTTTTTGTTCCGTCACATACTTTCACTGGATTTTTTGATCAAATTTTTACTTGGATTTATAATTAAAAATTTGTTGTTTTAAAAGGAATTACCCTTTTGTTTTAAAATTTAATTTGATTGTAATTATCTGAGAGTTGGCAAAGATTTTATGCTACTCATTAAATTAATTTAGTATGAAAATTTTATTATTGAAATAATTTTATTATTTTCTTGATGGATTTTGAAATCTATAATTTCCAAATTGATCTCTTGTTTTTATTCTGTGAACAAATATTTTAACTTTTTTGTTCCTTCTTTTTTCATTACGATTTAAAAATTTAAAACTTAGCAGTTTTATGGTTCATTGACTCTCTATTTTAAAATTTCACTTGAGAGATGACAAATGTTTTATACCAATCTTCAATTTCATTTCATTTTATAATTTTATCCTAATAATTATATTTTTTATGGCTTTCGAAATATGTAATTTTCAAATTAATCACCTTTTTAAATCTGTCAACGGGCCTTCTTTTTTCAGTTGGATTTTAGAATTAAAAGTTTGCAGTTTTATGATGAATAAACTTTTCTTTTAAAATTTAATTTGAATGCAATTATTATAATAGTTTTCAAAGTTTTTATTCTACTCATTAAATTGATTCAATTTTTAAACTTTATTACCCAAATAATTTTATTAGTTTCTTGATGGATTTCGAAGTCGTAATTTCCAAATAAATCTCAATCAACAAAATATGATTTTTTTAGTTCAATTTTAAAAATAGTGTTTATGATCCATTACCTTTCAGTTTTAGAATTTCATTTGAGAGGTCATCAAATATTTTGTTACTCCTTAAATTCAATTAATTTTGATTCCTAATAATTCTACTAATTTTTTTATGGATTTCGAAATATATAATTTTCAAATTTTCCACTTTTTTAATTCTTGCAATAGATATTTTAACTTTTTTTCCCTTTCTTTTTTCACCAGCATTTTTTGATCAAATTTTTCTGTGATTTAAAAAATTAAAAATTTGCAGCTTTATGATGCATTACCTCTTTCTATGAAAATTTTCTTTGAACGTTAGAGTTAACAAATATTTTATGCTACTCATTGAATTCAATTTTTTAAAATCTATGATCATAAATAATTTTTATGATTTCTTTGATGGATTTTTGAAATATGTAATTTTCAAATTAATCACCTTTTTCATTTCCATTTAAAAATTTAAAACCTGGCAGTTTTATGGTCCATTACCGTTCTGTTTTAAAATTTCATTTGAGAGATGAAAAATATTTTATGCTACTCGTGATGTTTTATAATTTTTATCCTAATAATTTAATTTTTTTTTTGATGGATTTCCAAATATGTATTTTTAAACTAATCACCTGCCTCCTTTTTTCATTTGGAGTTTAGAATTAAAATTTGTTGTTTTATGATGTCTTACCTTTTGTTTTTAAAAAATTTTATTTGAACGTAATTGTTTTTAGAGCTTACAAATATTTTATGCTACACATTAAATTAAATTATTTTTTAAAATTTTATTGCAATTAATATTTTTATAATTTTTTATTGATTTTAATATCAGTAATTTTCAAATTTGTCACTTTGTTTTTATTCTGTTAGTGAATATTTTGAATATTTTCCTACCCTTATTTTCACCTTGATTTTTGATCAATTTTTTCAGTTGGATTTTAGAATTAAAAATTTGCAGTTTTATAATGAATTTATAATGAATAAACTCTTTATTTTAAAATTTAATTTGAATGCAATTATTATAATAGTTTTCAAAGTTTTTATTCTGCTCATTAAATTGATTTAATTTTTAAATTTTATTATCCAAATACTTCTCAATCAACAAAATATGATTTTTTTTGTTCGTTTTTTCAGTTCAATTTTAAAAATAGAGTTTATGATCCATTACCTTTCGTTTTAGAATTTCATTTGAGAGGTCATCAAATATTTTATGCCGCTCCTTAAATTCATTTGATTTTTGAATTTTGATCCTAATAATTTTATTAATTTTTTATGGATTTCGAGTAATTTTTAAAGTTGTCACTTTTTTTTATTGTCGCAACATATATTTTGACTTTTTTTGTTCCCTTTCTTTTTTTCACCAGGTTTTTTGATCAAATTTTTCAGTGATTTAAAAAATAAAAAATTTGCAGCTTTATGATGCATTGCCTCTTTTTATTAAAATTCTATTTGAACGCTAGAGTTGACAAATATTTTATGCTACTCATTGAATTGAATTTTTTAAAAGCTATCGTCATAAATAAGTTTTATGATTTCTTTGATGATTTCAAAATATGTAATTTTCAAATTAATCACCTATTTTCATTTCGATTTAAAAATTCAAAATGTGGCTGTTTTATGGTCCATTGCCTTTTTGTTTTAAAATTTTTTTTGATACAATTTTGTTTTAAAATTTCATTTGAGAGATGAAAAATATTTTACACTACTCGTGAAGTTTTATAATTTTTATCTTAATAATTTTATTGTTTTCTTTATGAATTTCCAAATATGTAATTTTCAAAATATTCACCTTTTTTAATATGTCAACAGGTATTTGACTTTTTTATTGGGCTTCCTTTTTTCATTTGGATTTTAGAATTAAAATTTGTTCTTTTATTTGAAAATTTTTTTAAAAAATTTAAATTTTTTATTTGAACGTAATTGTTTTTAGAAAATTTTTATTTGCTAGAGCTTACAAATATTTTATGCTACATATTTAATTCAATGATTTTTTATAATTTTATTGTAGTTAATTTTTATAATTTGTTTATTGATTTCAAGATCAGTAATTTTCAAATTTGTCACCTTTTTTATTATTATAGTGAATATTGTGGCTTTTTTCCTGCCCTTATTTTCACCTTGATTTTTGATCAATTTTTTCAGTTAGATTTAAAATTAAAACTTTGCAGTTTTATGATGAATAACTTTTTGTTTTAAAATTTAATTTGAATGAAATTATTTAAGAGTTGTCAAAGTTTTTATTCCACGCATTCACTTTTTTAATTTTTAAATTTTAATTGTTTTTAGAAAATTTTATTTGAACGTAATTGTTTTTAGAGCATACAAATATTTTATGCTACACATTAAATTCAATGATTTTTTTTATAATTTTATTGTAGTTAATTTTTATAATTTGTTTATTGATTTCAAGATCAGTAATTTTCAAATCTGTCACCTTTTTTTATTATTATAGTGAATATTCTGGCTTTTTTCCTGCCCTTATTTTCACCTTGATTTTTGATCATTTTTTTCAGTTAGATTTAAAATTAAAAATTTGCAGTTTTATGATGAATAACATTTTTGTTTTAAAATTTAATTTGAATGCAATTATTTAAGAGTTGTCAAAGTTTTTATTCCACGCATTCAATTTTTAAATTTTATTATCCTGATAAATTATTACTTTCTGGATTTCGAAATCTGTACTTTTTATATAAATCTTTTGTTTTTATTGTGTCAATAAATATTTTAGTTTTTATTCCACGCATTAACAGTTATGATCCATTACCTCTCTGGTTTAAAATTTCATCTGACAAGTGCTAAATATTTGATGCTACTTCTTAAATTTATTTAATTTTTGAATTTTTTAATAATTTTATATTTTATTGATGGATTTCGAAATATATAATTTTCAAATTAATCACCTTTTTTAATTCTCTCAACAAATATTTTGTCTTCTTTGTTGGGTCTTCTTTTTTACTAATGGAAAATTAAAAATTTACAGTTTTGTGATGTATTACTTTTTTCCTAAATTTTATTTGAACGTAATTGTTTTTAGAGTTGACAAATATTTTATGCTACTCATTAAATTTTTTTAATTTTTTAATTTTTATTATCGCAAATAATTTTGGTGATTTTGATGGGTTTCGAAATCTGTAATTTTCAGATTAATCACGTTTTTTATTTTGCCAATGAATATTTTGACTTTTTTGTTCCTTTTTTTCGCCTTGATTTCTTGATCAAAATTTTCCCTTGGATTACATAATTAAAATTTTGCAGTTTTATGTTGAATTACCGTTTTGTTTTAAAATTTGACTTGAATTTTCTTATTTGAGATAATTAAATTTTATTATCATAATAATTTTAATATTTTCTTGATGTGTCACAAACTCTGGTAATTATGTGAAATGATTTAATAATTGGATAAAATAACATGAAAGCAATTTTTGTATGACGTGTCATCGTAGTTTCAATCTTCTTTCTTATGAAATATTTGATTTTGATCCTTATAGTTTCAAAATGATTTGAATGTTTTACGGATTAAAAAAAATCTTTCAAAGTATAGAAGACTAAAACCAAAATTTATTCAAGGAATATGAGTCTAAACCAAAATTGGTTAAAAGCATAGGGAGTTTTTAAAATTAGAGGTGTCAGCAGTTTTAGACGGAATGAGTTTGAGGGACTAAAATTCAAATTTTTAAATTTTAGGAATCAAAACTAAAATTAGGGTAAAATATAGTGATAAAAAAGACTTTTTATAATTTCTTTGATGGATTTCAAAATCTGTAAATGTCAAGTTAATGACCTTTTTTATATTGTTAACGAATACCGTGACTTTTTGGTTCTGTCTTTTTTTTTCTCTCGGTTTTAAAAATCGATAATTTTCACTTATACGATGTATTGCCGTTTTGTTTTAAATTTTATTTGAAAATAATTATACTCATTAAAATTCATTTGACTTTTAAAGTTTGTTATCATAACGATTCTATTATTTTCTAATGGATTTCGAAATCTGTAATTTCCAAATTGATCTTCTGTTTTTATTCTTTCAATAAATGTTTTAACTTTTTTGTTCCCCTGATTTTTCATTTCGATTTAAAAATTTAAAACTTGGCAGTTTTATGATCCGTTGCTTTAAAATTTCGTTTGATAGGTAACAGAATTAAAAAATTTGACAGTTTTATGATGTATTACCTCGTTTTTAAATTTTATTTTAACATAATTGGTTTGAGTTTATAGATATTTCCACCATAAAAAAGACTTTTTCGCAAGAAAAGTCTTTTGTTCCCATGGTACGTTGCGTTTGATAGTTTTATGGCAAAAAAAACGACATAATCATTAATTATTATTTCCAATCCGGGTTATTTTGGTACTTTCATATTGTATTAGATGAACATTAGGGCCATTTCAATGGTTACGATACTTGTTCTAAAAGTTTACATATACTCTTACAATCAAAAAAAAGTTTATAATATTAAATTCAGATTGGATATAAAATTTACAGATATTTTTAAACGTGAACCTACATATCAGATCAATTCAAGAAAACTCATGCACATGCCTACATACGTTGATTCATCGCTTTTATGTAGCCTCAAAATAGGCTAGAATTGAAACTACAAAATTATGAGAGAAAAAAAACAAAAAAATGCTTTGATCACTAAGTGGTGTGACCTGACAATTATTTGGAAGGAAAATTAGTATTTTGATTCCTTAATTTTTGATCCCGTTTGTAATTTAATTTTTGAATTTCAGTTTGATGCAACTTAGTCCTTATAATTTTGATTCGATTATAACTCGGTCACTGAATTTTTGACCCACTATGACTCAATTTCAATAATTTTAATCATTTTATAATTTATATTATATCCTTTTATTATATGTGTGATTTATTTTTTAAAATATATGGACTAAATTTTAAAATGATTAAAACTATAAAAAATTGAATTGCAGTTAAAGTTCAATAATTAAGTTATAAGCAAATTAAAATTGAATTGCAGTTACGTTGAGTCAAGATTATATGACTGAGATACAATCAAATTAAAAGTTGAAGAACTAAAATATTAATTTTCCTGTTATATTATATTGTCAGTTACATCCATTTTAAAAAAAATAATTAGAGGTGCGAATTGGGAAAGGGATGTAGTGGGTAGGTTCCAAATCCACAAACTTTAATATTCGGCCGTAGAAGCTTCATCGCGTTTGATAAATCTCATGGTCAACGAGGGTGTCGCTGCGCGAATGAATACGACGACTTTAATGATTATTCGACTCCATGGTCAAGTCAGCCCCACTCCTGCTTGCTGCCAAGCAATAATGGTCAACTGTGTGTATTGGTTTTATTAAATTTTTTAACGCATAAAAGCACAATCCTCTTTTCCTATAAAATAGCAATTGTTTTGTCTTATTTACAAAGTGTATTATTCAATTTTTTATATAAATATACAATTTTATAATTCCTATATACTACCATGTTGACCTTAATCAGAAAAGGTATCTATTTTATGAAAAATCATATTTTCTGTGACATTTTGTTGTTTGATTTTGTTTTATTTTTATAAAACCATGATTAGTGGGCATGGAGAATGAAGAATGGTCTCCAGGGAATGACTCCGGCGTCGTCTTG
>JANTPZ010147678.1:0-18808 GCA_025593235.1 Vachellia pachyceras | reverse complement strand
AACTTCTTCCAAGATAAAACCATTTAAGAAAGCACTTTTGACATCCATTTGAAATAATTTAAAATCCATTATGCATGCAAAAGCAAGTAGCATACGAATAGCTTCTAATCTTGCTACAGGTGCATAGGTTTCATCATAATCAATACCTTCTTCTTGATTATAACCTTTTACAACCAATCTAGCTTTGTTCCTGACAATGATCCTTGATTCATCAAGTTTATTCCTAAAAACCCATTTTGAACCAATAACAGGGTGATCCTTGGGTCTAGGAACTAAGTCCCAAACTTGATTTCTTTCAAATTGATTTAGTTCTTCTTCCATAGCAATTATCCAATCATTGTCAGTCAAAGCTTCCTCAACATTCTTGGGCTCTATTTGAGATATGAAAGCTGAAAATTGAGCCTCATTAAATCTTTTTCTGGTACGTACACCTTCACTCATCTCTCCAATCACTTGATTGATGGGATGATTGCGGATGTACTTCCAGGCTCTTGGTTGAGGAGATTGAAGAAGTTCATCTGATTGTTCATTTTCAAAAGTTTGAGTTGGCTGACAATCAGTTGAACTTTCTTTGTTTGGTTTTTCAAAATCTTTTGAAATAACAATTTCTTCATCAACGTCAGATTTTGCAGGAGGATTAGTTTCAACAAATACTACATGCACAGATTCCTCTACTACACAGGTTCTTTTATTAAAGAC
The DNA here is from genome assembly GCA_025593235.1 of Vachellia pachyceras. Lineage (NCBI taxonomy): Eukaryota > Viridiplantae > Streptophyta > Magnoliopsida > Fabales > Fabaceae > Vachellia > Vachellia pachyceras. The sequence continues at coordinate 18,109 of JANTPZ010147678.1, read as the reverse complement.
TCTATAGGCTTTACTCCTATTTGAATAACCAAGAAACAACCCTTCATCTGACTTAGGATCAAACTTACCAAGATTGTCCTTACCATTATTGTGAATGAAACATTTGCTTCCAAAGACATGAAGGTGAGCCAGATTTGGTTTTCTTCCCTTGAATAGCTCATATGGTGTCTTTCCTAGTGATGGTCTTATGTATGCCCTGTTGAAGATGTAGTATTAGAGCATCTGCCCAGAAAACTTGTGATACTTGCTTCTCTGTCATCATTGCTCGTGCCATGTCAGCAAGCACTCTATTCTTCCTCTCCACCACTCCATTTTGTTGAGGAGTTCTTGGTGCTGAGAAATTGTGATTAATTCGTTTACTTTCACATCATGCTACAAAGTCTCCATTTTCAAATTCTCCACCATGATCTGTTCTAATAGAAACAATAGACATACCTTTCTCATTTTGGACCTTTTTGGCAAATACAGAAAATAACTCAAAAGTTTCATTGGTTTCCCTCGAATTGATGATCTGTTAGATCAATTGAGTTGAGCCAAGGTATTGTCTTAGATTGATTTTAAGTCAACCTACCATCAACTCCATGTTTGAACAGGTGATATTGTTAAAACTGATTTTATCGCCATGCTCTCCTTACATAATAGATATTACACCACTTGCTCTTAAAATGATGGATTCTACATCTGGAACTTTGTTCTATACAAAATGAGCAGTCATAAAAAGTTAATTAACAGAACTTTTTAAATTTGATAAACTCAAGCAAAAAAAATAAATCTAGCAGCAAATCATATAGAAAAAATTAATTGGAAATTAAAAAATTATCTACAGCACACCTTAATGAGGCATGTCCCTATGACATGATCAGCGTGAACATCTATATACATGTTGTACGTAAGATTTAGTCCCAATTCTTGAATGAGTAATAAATCTCTATCCATTATGTTATCTGCTGGTTCAATGAATTGAACAATAAAACAGTAATATCCATTAATCACACAACTAAAATTCTAAGAAATCCCCAATAATATAGCCCTAAAAGCCCATCTCCCATTTGCAACTACAAAAAATTTTCAGTGATTCTATCAAATTTTGACCATTGGAGAGGTTTAACTCTCCCACGACTCATTTTCACAATTTACAGATTGATCCTTAAAAAATAAAGGAAAAAAATTTCAACTCGCATCTACATGTGGCAAACAACCAAGCGAAGCTCTAGGAGGTTCTCACATTTCTTACTATAAAAAATTATAACATTGTACGAAACATTTGAGAAAGCCCCAGTAAAAAAAAATCCAATAAAGCCACACGTTAATCCCCACACGCTTGCAAATTTGTGAAAAACCGTGAAAATAAAACAATAAATACTTAAATAGCATTAACACAATTAACCACCTAACCAAACTCTAGAAGATACACCAAACTTCACAACGCAATCAAAGATCAACCTAATAAAAAAATCGTAGCAGATATTGAAAGAAACACTTTACCAAATCTGGTGGATAATTTCATTGACATTTACCCTTGTAAGAAGCTCTCTATGCTCATCATCTGGAACCCTTGACTCTTTCCTGAGCTCAGTTATCAAGCCTTCCTTCTCCTGATGAATGCATGAAATAGTTAAGATAAACTTCTAAAGCAGGAAAGTTCAAAGATAATATAAGAAGTTAAGGAAGAAGCTAAAGCAATACCCATGTAAGAGCATCAAACTGAGCTTTGAAAGCATGCAAAACAGATGAGTATGCTTCTTGCTCAAGTTGGTGAATTTTAGCCTCCAAGTCAATGTACATTATGAAATGTGGGATAGAATGTACAGTAGATATTGCATCACCAGAAATACATCTGCTCTCAGAGTTCTGTTTTGATTTAGTGGAAGATGATCATTATCAATAACCAAAGTTTTAATAACCAAAGATGATCATTATCAATAGTGGAAGATGATCATTATCAAAAAATTTCCCACTGCCCAGAAGTGGTAAAACAAAATATAAAGGAATGGAATGTTAAATAAGCTTTAAGACAAGGTTGCTGAAATTTTCATTTTACTAACTTCCATATTTCTAGTGGAAAACAAAAGAGGTACAAAGTAAATCCGATCAACAAAATTCCCCATTTTTCTCAGGCTTGCAGTGCAATGTACAAACAACTCATTGCTCTGCCTTTATGAAATGAGGAGCCAGTAGTTTCAAAACTGTGAAACCATGGAAGGAGTCACATCGAAGAGTTATTTCAGCTTCTCATCACAGATTATTTTCCTTTTGTCAGAATGATCCTTCATAAAAGCATAAAGTGATTTTACCACTAAGGCATGTAGATTAAAAAACCAAGGGAATAAGGAAATGCTCAATGAATGATTGCAGAAAGTCAAGTTTCATCCGGCCCTTTACATGTAGATGGAGTTTTACCCTCATTAATAAAATAAGAGAAAGAAGTATCAGGCATGGTCTTCACTCCTCAGTAATGGTGATCTCAATTAGCAATGGTCAGCACTCATCAGAGTACATTTCAGGCCCAACAAGTTCACGAATCATGCATGCTCAAGAAAATTTTCATAAGTGTTAATTAATCAAAGAAAGCGATTTGATTGTCTTTGAGTACATTAAATGAAACCTTCAATCTCTTATGACTCCCACATAAACGGTCATAAGTTCAAAGAAGTTCAATCTCTTGTAACTCCAACCAAACAAAAGTTGGAACTACATCGAGTAGGAGTGATTATAAACAGAGCGGAGGATAAACTAAATGCTTGAATCTTTCTTTTTTCCTAATAATTCAAACTTTTTCTAGCATGACATATGTATTTTGCATGAAGTATGTAGAATCAAACATATTGGTTAAACAATTTATGAGAATGATGAAATCCCTTTCATAAAGCGTATTCAATGAATGATGCATGATTTCACCCCCATCAATCTACCAGCATCTTTTGGGAACTCCCCCTTCACATAAAAATTCCAACTTTCTTATCTATAAGAAGTCACTCGATATGAAATTCCCTCTTACTGCCCAAATGAATCAAGTTTTTACTACCAATGAATAATTGGTTTCCTCATACTTACAACAGCACTAAAGAACAGATCGCCAAATCAAAACTATTTACGAGATAGATATAGGAGTATACAATATAATTTTTAGCTCAAACTTAACTAATAATTTAGTAGCAATGATGGTTTTAACTTCAAATTAACACATGATTGAAGTGGACAAATCTATAGAGCCAGAGCAAACACAAGCAATCCAGCATCAAGATGTGCAAAGTCTTCATTCTTATTTACATGGACCTGACCAAGGATCATATACTCAATTGCTTGATAATATTTTGTTCAGGTAAAGGGCTATGATGAATGAATTAAAAATTTTCAACTTATATACTTGACGAATTTAAATTTGTTGGAAACACTTTTAAATACTGGCAAGTGACAATTTAGAGGAATGACAAACCTGAAGGTTGTGTTTTTTAATGTAATCCCACATTTTTTATGACTTCAACACGTGATAATGAATTTCCTCCAGTACCCAGGAAGTTTACAAGGGCGTCAGATAGTGGAAGAGGAGCAAGAAATCCTGATTTTCCTCCCTTTTGTTGTTTTTCTTTTCTTTTTGGTTCATCTGGATTTGTAGTAAAGGTAAATAAAGGATGCCGTAAATGAGCTATTGTAAATTAAGTAGTACATTCATTTGTAATATGAGTATGCATTTATAAACACTATAACCACAAATTGATCATCCGTATACACAATATTGATGGGTTTGAGTTGAAGAACTATAGGAAATGTTGCTGAATTCATCAACCATACCTTCTTCTGCTCTTCCTTAAGTGCAGACTTCACTGCGATGATTATATTAATAGATGACATTTAATCAATCAAAACTTTTCATTGTCCATTACAGGAATAAATAGTGAGCCTTTAATAGTATGAAATGTAACAAACACAAGGCTGGGTAGAAATATCGTAGATCAGATACGGTGATATGTAACATAAGTAAGGTTGCAGGAGAGTACCATCATCCGAATCCAATGGTGGTTTCTTCTAAATCCTCCTTACACCCCTTTTTACCATCTTTATCTGGAGATTTCAAGCCCCTATCTAAAAGAACAAAAGAGAAGAACCCTAATCCTGTTTCTTTTCAATGCCTCAGCCACTTATGAAATTAACACAAAATATAAGCATTGCAAAATAAATTAACGCTAGGATCATATTATCGACTTGGATAAACCCAAAATGCCGGAGCGCTTTCAAACGTTTAGTCAACCATCACAATGAAAAATAGAATCTTTGCCCAACCACTGAAATGGAAATCATAGTCGCAAGACAGAAAAAGGAAGTGACTGAGGTGTAGAAAAGAAATACGTCCCAGATGCTTGACTAAATACCTCCCAGGTCGGTGCGTTGATAAATACCTCCCAGATGCTTCCTGTGCTTTCAGATACGACCACGCCTGGCGCTTTATACCCTCTCTTCTTTTCTTCTTCAACCCCATCATCTTCTTTTTTGGTCAATAGATCCGTATTCTTCTTATGAGTCAGAGAGGGAGCCGAGATGAGAGCATGCCTTGGGTCGTGTGAATAAAATGGCATGGGATTTGAAATTTGAAAGTTTTCCAACCGGATGAGCGCAGACTATGATTTTCAAAATGATGATACTGACTCAAGGGAAGTAAAAGTTAAAAAGCAGACTATGACAGTGATCCAAGCAGGGCAGACTATGATGCTTGTACAACGATAACACAGCGGGTAAAAGTTAAAAAGCAAGGGAAAAAGGTAAAGTTCTGTTTGTATTTTCAAAACTATGATGCTGACTTAAGGTAGGTTATATTGTCTAACATACACGGAGCACAAGCAAGCCGTTGCACCAAGCCGTGAAAGTGCTTAGGAACAGTGACCTGAGTGTGTAGCCATTATGGAGACGGGAATCAGTGAGCTGCTTGGTGGAAAGGATTTTAATGTATAAGTTGATGCCGTTAGATTGAATTGATGGATGCCCCTTTGGATTGTGGATTTTAATTGTGAATTGTATGAATTGTGTTTATGTCAGTATCTGAATTTGTTTGTCATAGTCTTTATTGGTGATGTTGGTGTACTCCAAATCTTTGGAGAAGCATGCCAAGCATTTGTGAAAATTTTATAAATTTTCTCGGATTGCTTTACCGCTGGCTAGACTTATTTAAAATGATTAAATTGTTATGTGGAACGGAAATATTTGAGGCTGATTTTGAGGATTAATGGGGAGGCAATCCTACCTAGACCCGAATGCTATTGTTATAGCAGGCAAAGGTCACTGTGCCTCACATCGATTAAAACCCAACTCCTAAAAATTGAGGAGGAGGCAGGCCTACCTATACCCTGATATAGGAAAGGTCGCTGTTTCTTGCATCAATTGGAAAATGATAAGGGGACAAGCTTACCTATTCCCTGATATAGGAAAGGTTGCTGTGTCTTGTATCAAATGAAAATTGATGAGGAGACAAGCTTACCTATACCCTGTCATGGGGGAGGGTCACTGTGTCTCGATCAAATAAAGCCTCATGATAAAAATTTTCTCACATCCTGTTTGGAGCAAGCAGTAATTGTTTTTACTCTAAAGATATGGGAGGCATTACTTGTATGGAGCAATCATCGGCCTATGAGGCGATGGGGGAAATTGCTCAATGACTATGACTATTGAATTATATATGTTGTGACTGTTGCACCAGTAGTGCACTAAGCCGAGTGGGGCATATAAATATTGTGATGCTTATGAGGAAGCAGAGACTGCTCGATGATATTTGGAATAGGAGTTAGAAGGGAAAATTGTGTTTGACGCCTGACAGATTTGGCACCACTCAAATTATTAATTGTATGAAAAGGGAATTTAGAAAGGCTCAAATTGATGATCGATTTACCCAACCTGTTGAGACGTGTTGTGCCTTGGGGAAACAGAAAAATTTTATAAGATTCCTAAGGGAATAATAGAGCCCAAAAGCAAATATTATATCCCTCTAAAGCCTATTATAAGATAGCAATTGTTTGATGAGGCTTGTAAGAGTAGGTATACTATTCATCTAGGAATTACAAGGAGGTATTCGAAAATGAGATAAATGTTAGCGGCTGGGGATGAAAGGAGACATAATTGATTATGTAGCAAAATGCCTCACCTATCAGTGAAGATAGAGTAAACGAAGCTACCAAGAATGTTACAACCTCCGACGATACCAAAATAGAAGTGGAATGTTATAATGAATGTTAATGTGAAATGGCCAGAATAGATGCACCCTGATGCGATTTGGGTAATCATGGATCGAATGATATCAGCATATTTTCTGGAAGTGGGAACAAAGTTGATTGTTGGAAAATAGTCCAGCTGTTTGAATATATATTAAGAGTGTAGATGTTGGAGTTGAAATGGAACTGGAATATATATTTGTTGTTAGCTAAACATGCTTATTATAGTAACAGCCACTATTCCAATATCCAGATAGTACTGCATGAGACTTGGTATGGCAGGAGATATAGATCTCGATCGGACTAAATAAAGCTTAAAGTTGAAGCTCAATGTGATGTATATTGGATTATTCCAAATAACAGAATGAATTGGAATATGTTATCTACCGTTTGGCTTTACCCCCGAATCTGAGCTTTGTCCATGATGTTTTGCATGTTTCCCAGTTAGAGAGGATTGATACTAGATGAAAATTTCACGAGAAACTGAAAAGGACATAAAAGCCAAATACTTCGAAGTGGTAGTAATAGGTATACAAATTTCGAGGATGAAATTTATTTTTAAAGGAGGGAGAAATGTAATATCCACCCATTTTTTGTAAGTTGGAATGGAGGCCAAATTGATAGCTATAAGATAAGATAAGGGTTTGAAATTACAAAGAATGTAAGCCAAGGACGTAAATGTCATTAAATAGCAAAAGTCTCCTTGTGTTGTAAGGAGCATTTTAATGTATCTATTGTTGTTGTTGAGGCTTTTTTTGAATTTTGTAAAATTTGGGAATGATGAACTTTTAGTATAGTTGCTGCCCAAATTTTTATTTGATATGGGAGAGTTAAAATCAAGCTATACCATCCATGAATATGAGTTTGAGATTAAGAATATGATGGTATAAGTGTTGGAAGTTGGAAAAATCATGTTGTGATTGTTTGGGAAGTATCTCGGACTGTGCCATTTTATGGGGAAGGAATGTTCTTTTGATGATTTTTATGCTTCCAGTGGATTCAAAATGAGTTTTGTGTAGGGTAAAGGTGACCACTAGTTTAGGGAAGCATTAAAAAACATTAAAGACAAGTTTAAAGTCTTAAGGCTTATAAAGTTCAAGAGGATGATTTAGGGAGATTCACATTGATTTTTACCTTGGAAATGGCTTGCGTTTAATGGCCATAATGTTGTGAACTGTGTAGGCAAGAGTTTGGTGAAAGGAATTAGTTCCTCGAGTAATCAAGAGAGCATTCAAGCTAAAGACAAATTAAGAAGACAATGTAGCAACACTCCTAACTTTGGCATCTACTTTGCATTAATTATATATATGTGTGTTAAATGCCATGTTTATTATATGAAACCTTGATTGTGTGAAAGCATCATGATTGTTATGCAATGAATGCCTTGGTTTGATGAATACATGATTGATTGTTCTTGTTTCATGGCATACTTGTTTTGATTTAATAATCATGCACGTAGATGTATTATTAGAGTGTTTGCTAATGGGATTTTCTTTGAAATGTCACCCTCCCCAACGAACTATTTTAGGTATAAGTTCAAGCAAGGGTAAAAGCAAGATGTATGGTGATAGAAGATGGCATATTATGATGATCTTGCTTGTAGAAATTATGAATTATGTTTCACGATTATGTTGAGGATTTTTGTAATTATGTAAACTCAACTCCTACATGTATGATAGCCAAGGAGTAGTGAAAACATGCTTTAAGTATTCCTAAATGAATGATTAATCATGATCAAATGAGGTTTAGGAATGAGCATGCCTAAAGGAAGGAATTTCAAATAGTCATTTTTCTTGAAAACAAGTTAATAAGCTTGCCAAATCAGCAACTTTGGGTTGATGCCAAACTGGACAAGTGAACTTCAAATGGGATGAAATTTTTCAGAAAAATAGTTCATGTTACAAGATTTAAAAGGAGCTAAAGAACACTGGATTTGGAGTTTTGTACGAAAAGTTATGATGTTCCAAAGTTGGAAGAAAATCACAGAAAAACCTGGGAAAAATGAAAATTACCAAATGAACAGTATGTCTTTGCAAAATAAACTGTTTCAATTGGCAAGTTAATAACCCAGTGTGTATTTTTTCCATGTAGAGGAACTTTTAAGCTTCAAATAGAAATTGGGAGCACTCAATTTTGAGTTTTCTAGAATTGGTTATGAATTTTCAAAGTTTGCCCAAAAATTGTGAATAGTGACGTGATAGTAACCTTGAAAATTTTATCTTCCACAATTTTGTTACTCTAAGTCACTAAAGGTCTAAAGGTGCTTCCAAATGGATATAAAATGAAGCTAAATGCAACATTAAGGAGTGTTACATGAGGGAACTTATGTTCCAAAGGTGCCATGCGCTACCCCAAAAGGATCCAATAAGACTTGGGTACCTAAGACAATTAAATGATTCTTTTACAAGTTTGTCTCAGAGTATCTAAGTCAAGTAAGTGGTATATTGATAGTGGATGCCCAAGACACATGACAGGTGACAAAAACAAGTTTGTCAGCCTTAAAGTAAAAGAAGGAGGAAGAGTAAGCTTTGGAGGCAACTAAACCGACAGAATTGTCAGAGTTGTGAAGTCAACAATGTAAATGGAGCACCTATGAAGGATGTTTATCACATGGAAGGATTATGTCACAATTTGCTAAGTGTGAGTCAAAGTGCTGATAAGGACAACTGGATGATCTTTGTTTCTCAAGAATGCTTCATCATCAATAAGAAGGATCTTCCTATTAATAAGGAGAAGTTAAACATCCAACTTAGGGCACCAAGAGATGGTAACTGCGAGACTATTGATTTATAAAATGTTTTCACTAACTCTTGTTTAATTAGTCAAGCTGATGAGAGCCAATTGTTGCATGAACATTTAGCGCATGTTAACATAAATCAGGTTGACCTATTAATAAAAAATGAATTAATTCAAGGGCTTCCAAAATTAAGTTTCAAAATGATTTAGTTTGTGATGTTTAATATTCGTGTTTTTTCTATTGACTGAAATAAAGGCTAAATCAATAACTATTATGTGAGACAGAGATCATAGATAGAAGTTACAGAAAACATGGAACAGAATAGGCCAGAAAGATTATTGAAAGATAGGCCTAAGATACCGGAATTTGTAAGAACTTTAAAGTTAAGCGTGCCAAGAGTAAGAGCAATTTCAGGATGGGTGGCCCCCTGGGAAGCGACCTATTTGTCATTTAATAAAAAGACTAAGGACATAAAGGTCTTTAAGTGTAAAAAGTAAGGGTAAAATGGGAATTTTGAAAAATTAGAGAAAGGGCAAAATGGTAATTATGAGAAAATGGAAGGGCATTTTGGTCATTTGACAAAGTCAAAGTGAAATTCAAAAGTCAAATGTTGACCAAAAATTTACAGAAGCCCAATAGATAGAGCTCGACTCACGGAGCACAACCTTGAATCCCAGATTTTTCAGATTCGGACTGGATTTCTGTCTATATAATTTTGAAGGGTAAAAAGGGAAAAATAATTGTTTAAAAAAATTACTACCCAGTGTACGATGAAGGCGATTTCCCCAAAAATCGGGAAAAAGACCTGAAAATGCCCGAAATATAATTTATTTCAAAAAAGTAACTTTGGAAAATCTTGAGGGCATTTTGGGAAAAGAAAAAGGGCTAGAGAATGAGTGAAAAATGTAGTATTTTTCAAGGCCCTAAAAGAATTTTGCCCTCCGATTGTACGTTTTCAGGGATTTTGGACAGGATAAAATAATCCTGTAAAATTTGATGAATAAAGAGGTGTTTTAGGATAGTAAATTTGTTATATTTAATAGGAAAATATGGAGATTAAATGAGGAAGAATATATATCCAGAAAAGTAGAAAAAGATTTACCGAAATAGAGTTATGTTTACTGGTAAAAAGTGCAATCGGTAAAAGTAATCGAATGGGATCCAGTTTGGTAAATGAAACCAGATTCTAACCAGCTAATTACTGCCATCAAGACACCTTTTTACCACCCAATGAGAGCTTAGCAAAAGTCAAGTGTTTGGCTCAATTATAGCCCTTAGATTGAGATTATCTTACAAGATGAGATCTTAGCCCTTAGTTTAATGTGAGAGGTTTTATTTAATCAATTTTTCCCTCCATCTTCAGCCCACTTTGGCCTACATTTGCTGCTGGAAATAGAGGAAGGAGAGCTCGCCATTTTCAACCCACAAGAGAAGGAAAAGTTCCAAGAAAAGCTAAGGTAAAAGGCTTAAGTCCTTAAAGCTATACATGAAACTCCTCCTTGTGATCTCCTCTTCACTTTCCATGGAGTAGAATTTTGATTTGGTCTCTCTTTCTCAAGTTCCATGACTAGGGCTATTAAGAGCTTATGTGAGAAAGAGAGGAATTTAGAGCCATTAATTAGTTGCAAAAGCCAACTTGAGTTGTAAGGAGCATATTGGTATATATGTTGTTGTTGATTGAGTGGTTTTTGTGATTTTGTAAATTTGGGAAATCATGAACATATAGGGGAGGTGCTGACCAATTTTCCACTTGAAGTAGGAGAGTTAAAATCAAGCCTTACCAAGCATGAATATGAGCTTGAAAGCAAAAAATAAGATCATAGAAGTATTAAAAGTTGAAAAATTCATATTGTTGATTGTTTGGGATACCTCTTGACCACATCAGGAAAATGGGGAAGGAAGTTTCTTTTGATGATTTTGATGCTTCCAATGGATTCAAAATGATTTTTTGTGTAGGGTATAAGTGACTTCAAGTTTATGGAAGCATTAGAAAATCATAGAGACAAGTTTGATGTTCTAGGGTTTATGAAATTCAAGGAAATGGTTAAAGGGGTTTTGCATTGCTTCTTACATTGAAAATGGCATATGTTTGATGGCCATTATATTGTCAATTTTGTAGGCAAGATTTTGGTGCAAGAGAATGATTTTCAAAGTGGTCAAGAAAGGTTGCAAAGTAAAGAGGAATTAAGAAGTAAAGGTAGCAAATTTTTCTAACTCTATCTAACATTATTGTGAAATGATCTTAATGATGTGCATGACTTGAATATACTTATTACATTCTTGAAATGTGTTTGAGTGATGTTATGCTATGTCCATTTGCATTGATATGTGATTAATACACATTTTACAATGTTACACATTTTTACATGAACTAGAAGAATGTCATACCATTTTTCTATGTATATTAGTAAACTTTACTATCGGGATTTCCAAGAATCTCACTCTCCCCCATTAACCATTTCTAGGTACAAGTGCTTCAAAGGGTAAGGAGAAAATGTGTAATATCCACCCTTTACTGTAAACTGAAAAGAAGCCAAACTGATAGTTTTGAGATAAGATAAGGCTTAGAAATAAAAGTACAGAAATAAAAGATGTCAATGGACCAAAGAGACCCAGGTCAATTTAGCCCTAAGGATTTGAAATTGCTAAGAATGTAAGCTAGGGACATAAATGTCATTAAGTATAAAGATCAAGGTCAATATGGTCATTGGATAAAAAGGGTCAAACTAGTAGTCAAAAGTTAAGTTAGAGCCCAAAGATAGAAAGCACGGAAAAAGTTGATGCTGATGGGCTAAATAACCCAATGTCAGACTTGGCTCAGCGGCAGAAATTTTATGAGAACTCTGCAGTTAAGCGTGCTCACCCTAGAGTAGTGTAAGGATGGGTGACCCCTGGGAAGGACCTAAAGGTCATTACACAAAAGACAGGGGCAAAAAAATTAAGGGCAAAATGGGAATTTCGGAAAGTTAGACAGTGTAAGAGCATTTTAGTCATTTGACAAAGCGAAAGTCAAAAAGTCAACCGTTGACAAAAATATCAGAAAAATTCACAGATGTCCAAAAGATAGAGTAGAACTCACTGATTAACAGAGTTTCAACATATTGCTGAAAATCATCCTAGATTTTTATTTATAGAATTTTAAAGATTTAATGGTCAAAAATAATTATTTGAGGTATCAGGAGACCTCAATCTGTTGAGTTCAGGGCATAGAAAAATAAAGTGAATTTTATATTATTTAATAAAATTATTGCCCAGTATACGATTAAGGCAATTTTCCCGAAAATTGGGAAAAAGACCCGAAAATCCCCGAAATATAATTTATTTCAAAAATTAATTTTAGAAAATCTAGAGGGCATTTGGGAAAAGAAAAAAGGCTAGAGTATCAGTGAAAAATGTAGAAATTTTTAAAGCCCTAAAAGTATTTTGCCCTCCAATTGCACATTTTCAGGGGTCTTAGACAGGATAAAATAACCCTGTAAATTTTGAAGAGATCAAGGGGTATTTTTGGAATAATAATATCACCATATTTAAGAGGAAAATATGGAGATTAAATGAGGAAGAAAACATCTCTGTAAAAGTAGAAAAAGATTTACCGGAATAAAATTATGTTTGCCGGTAAAAAGTGTGATAGGTAAAAGTAACCAAAAGGAATCCAGTTTGGTTAACCAAACCAGATTTTAACCCTTAGTTACAGCCATCATGAGATTTTGATGAACCAATAAGAGACAAGCAAGTGGGTGTTATGTGGTGCAATCTAAAACCCTTAGATCTAAACTTAATCACTAAATATCAATCTTAAACATTTAAGTTTTGTGAAGGGTTTTATGAAAGGCTTTTTCCTTCATTTTCTCCTCATTTTGGCTCACCTTCCAACCTGCAAAAAGAGAGAGAAAGACTCCATTCTCAAGCAAGCACAAGGAAGAAGAGCTTGAAGAATAATCAAGGTAAGAGGACTCACCTTCCAACTAAGCATATATTCTTGATCCTTAGAGCTTCCTCTACCTTTCTATCAGTTTAGATTTTTTATTTTGTCTCTCTTTTGGTGGCTGGAAAGTTAGGTTTCATGAGAGGAAAAATAGAAAAGAGAAGGATTTAGAGGAAACTAAAGGTTGCAAACACTCCTTGCATGATAAGGAGTAGATTGATGTATATATTGCTTGGGTTTGATGATTGTATGAATTTTTGGAATCTCAAACCCCAAGGGGAGGTGCTGTCCAATTTTACATTTGATGAGGAAGAGTTGTTTTTGAGCTAAATAATCCAAGAGAAGTTTTTTAGGATCAAGAATATGTCATTATATGTGAAGAAAAGTTGAAAAACACATTTTTGGAAAATTTCCAGATTTTCATCCAAGCCTGGTTCATGAAGAATAATGTGATTTTCATGATTTTGATGTTTCCATTGAGTTTAGAAAACAAATTTGTGTTGGGTAAAAGTGAGAAATGGATTTGGGAAGCATTAGAAACCATAAGATCATGTTTCAAAGTTTTAAGGGTGCTTAAAGGAGCATTGAAGGTTATATTGCGTTTTTGCAAGTTTTCTTGCTTTGTGGTGGCTGGAAATTTATGATTATGTTCTTATGCAATGTTTAGGAAGTTTAAATACCAAAGAAATCATTGGAAAAGATTAACAAGAGAGCTTCAAGTTCAAGGGGGAATTAAGAGGACAAGGTAGCAACACTCCTAACTTTGGCATCTACTTTACATTGTTTATATATATATATATATGTGTGTGTTAATTGCCATGTTTGTTGTGTGGTTGTAGCCATTTGAATTATGAAATCTTATTTGTGTGAAAGCTTGATGGTTGTATGCAATGATTGTCTTGACTTGGTGAAAACTTGATTGATTATTCTTGTTACATGGCATACTTGTTTCATTTGATAATCATGCACGTAGATGTATTATTAGAGTGTTTGCTACTAGGATTTCCTTGAAATCTCACCCTCCCCAACTAACCATTTTACGTACAAGTTTAAGCAAGGGCAAAGGAAAGGTTAGTGAAGCATAAAAGAGCATGATGTGGGGATTGATTATCAAATTATATAGTGTTCATATTTAAGTGTTTAGATTAAATGTAATCCATAAACCTCTTCATGCTTTGGTCACATGCCTATGTGAAATATAACATGTGGATGTAGTATTATTATGTTGGTAAAAATGGCAAGAAAAGGAATGAGATCAATTGGTAAGGAATGAATAAATTTGCAAGTTAAAAGGGTTCAATGCCCTTTTCAATTCCCTAAGTTTGGGTTATGAGGAAAAATAGTAAATGAACTTCAATTGATCTGAAACTTGGTAAACATATTTCATATGGTAAAGCTTAAAGCAAGCCAAATTTTGTTGAAATTGGACTTTTATGGAAGAAGTTATGATTTTCCAAAGTTAAGAGAAAAACCTGGAAAATTGAAAAATGACCATATGAACAGTGCAACTTCACACAATGAACTATATCAATTGGGCAAGTTTTGGATCCAGTGAGTAATTTTACCCTATAGATCACTTTATAAGCTTCAAATAGAAATTTGAACCACTCCATTGCAATTTTTCTAGAATTAGTTATGATTTTTCAAAGTTGGGCCAGAAATCTAGAAAATGATCAAGTGAATAGTAAATTCAAAATGAAATTTTCAAGTTCACTTCTTTGGTTAATTTAAGCTATCTAAGGCCCTAAAGTGGTTCAATAGTGATCTAATATCAAACTTTACATGTTTATGTATATGGAATTATGTTGTGAAGTTTATGTATTTTGGGACTTACACATGTTATGTAACATGTAGTATGAACCTATGAATGTTTGGATGATGTATGGTGGATAATGTATGCTTAAAGGACTCCTTATTACATGATCAAACATGATTAAAAGAGGTTTAAAAGTTAGGGTTTTAAATGGTGAAGTTTGAAAATGAGAAGTTTGACTAATTGTCAAAGTGAAGTAAATCAAACCCCAAACTTTAACCTGTCAGGAAATAGAGAAAATGAACTCCAAATGAGTTAAAATTTTTTAGAAAAATATTTCACATTGCAAGCTTTAAAACAAGCCAAAGAACACTGAATTTTGAGTTATGTATAGAAAGTTATGATGTTCCAAAGTTGGAAGAAAATCACTGAAAAGCCTGGGAAAATTGAAAAATTACCAAATGAACAGTACATTTTCACACATTAAACTGTATCAATTGGGCCAGCTAATGACTCAATGAGTATATTTCTCTTATATAAGAACTTATAAGCATCAAATAGAAATTGGAAGCACACAAATATGATTTTTTTAGAATTAATTATGAATTTTCAAAGTTAGTCTGAAAAACTATGAATAGTAACTTTCAAAAGTTGATAAGTTTTCAATTTGAACCTTTTGGACTTTCTAATCAAATTGAGGCTTCCCTTTGGTTTCAAATCAGTATATAATGAAGCTAAAGGCAAGGTTAAGGTGTGTTATGTAATATTCATTCTTTTTCTACAAATTGGAATAGAGGCCAAACCCATAGTTAAGAGATAAGGCCCAGAAATAAATGTAATGAAAGAGAAGATGTCAATGGATCAAAGAGACCCTGGTCAATTTATTCCGAAGGCTTTGAAATTACTAAGAATGTAAGCTAAGGACGTAAATGTCATTAAATATAAAGACTAAGGGCAATATGGTTACTGGATAAAAAGGGCCAAACCAGTAGTCAGAAGTCAAGTTAAAACCCACAGATAGAAATAGCGGAAAAAGTTGATGCCGATAGGCTGAATAACCCAAAGTCAGACCCGGATCAGAAAGAGAAATTTTATGAGAACTCTGCAGTTAAGTGTACTCACCCTGGAGCAATCTCAGGATGGGTAACCTACTGGGAAGTATGCAAAGGTCATTACACAAAAGATCAAGGGCAACACGGTCAAGGGCAAAATGGGAATTATGAAAAGTTACACAGTGTAAGGGCATTTTGGTCATTAAGAGAAAGTGTAAGGGCATTTTGGTAATTTGATAAAGTTAAAGTCAAATTCAAAGTCAAAAAGTCAACTATTGGCCAAAATATCAGAAAATTCACAGAGGCCTACAAGATAGAGCAGAACTCACTGATTGATATGGATTTTAACGAATTGTTGAAAATCGGCCTATAATTTTATTTATAGAATTTTGAAGATTTAATGGCCTAAAATAATTATTTAAAGTATCAAGAGACCTTAATCAGTTGAGTTCAGGGCATAGAAAAATTTAGTGAATTTTATAGTATTTAATAAAATTATT
This sequence comes from Vachellia pachyceras, assembly GCA_025593235.1. Lineage (NCBI taxonomy): Eukaryota > Viridiplantae > Streptophyta > Magnoliopsida > Fabales > Fabaceae > Vachellia > Vachellia pachyceras. The sequence goes on along the minus strand of JANTPZ010147678.1, from coordinate 1,945 downwards.
GTCCGGTGTATGAATAAGGCGATTCCCCGAAAATCGGGAAAATGACCCGAAAATTCCCGAAATATAATTTATTTCAAAAATTAATTTTTGAAAATCTAGAGGGAATTTTGGGAAAAGAAAAAGGGCTAGAGTATCAGTGAAAAATGTAGAAATTTTTAAAGCCCTAAAAGTATTTTACCATCAAATTGCTCGTTTTCAGGCATTTTGAATAGGATAAAATAATCTTGTAAAATTTGATGAATCTAGTGGTATTTTTGGGATAATGATTTTGTCATAATTATGAGGAGAATATGGAGATTAAAAGATGATAAAAATATTTCCAAAAAAGTAGAAAAAGATTTATTGGAATAAAGTTATGTTTACCGGTAAAAAGTGTAATCAGTAAAAGTAACCGAATGAGATCCAGTTTGGTTAAACCAACCAGATTTTTCACCCTTAATTACTGCCATTATTACTCACTTTTGAAGGGCCAATGAGAGCTTAGCGCTTGTTGGATGTGTGGCACATTTTCCACCCTTAGATTATACTTAACTACTAAGACTTCATCTTAGCCTTTAATCCTTTTAAGTGAGATTTATTTAAAAGACCATTTCTTCACCTTTCCCACTCCATCTAGACTGACTTCTTGGCTGCTAAAAGAGGGAAAGAGGACACCATTTCTGCATATCCAAAGGAAAAATAAGAGCTTCCATATTCAAGGTAAGAAGCTTATTCAACCAAACCCACCTATTTTCTTAATCCTTGCAACCTCCTATACCTTTGTATCGATTTAGATTTTTTGGTTTTGGCTCTCTTTTGGTGGCTGGAAAGTTAGGTTTCATGAGAGCAAAAATGAGGAAGATAGGGATTTAGAGGAAATAAATGGTTGCAAAACACTCCTTGCATGATAAGGAGAAGATTGATGTATATATTGCTTGGATTTGATGTTTTTATGAATTTTTGGTATCTCAAACCTAAGGGGAGATGCTGTCCAATTTTATATTTAATGAAGAAGGTTGTTTTTGAGCTAAACAATGCATGAGAAGTGTTTTGGGATAAAAAAAATATGTTGTTACACATGACGAAAGTTTGAAAAATCACTTTCTCCTTACATGGAAAGATTTTTGTCCAAATCTGTATGGCGTAGGAGTGTGATTTTGATGATTTTGATGCTTCCATTGAGTTTAGAAGGCAAAATTGTGTAGTGTGAAAGTGAGAAGAGGATTTGGGAAGCATTTTGAATCATAAGCACAAGTTTTGAAGTTGTAAGGGTCTTGAAATGGGCAAGAGAGGTTATAGTGCGTTTTGTAGTTCTTTTGCATTGTTGATGACTTGAAAATGATGGTTATGCTCTTGGTTAATGTTTAGGAAGTTGAGAACCCAAAGTGCTTGTTGGAAAAGTTCATCAAGGAAGCTTTAAACCTTAAGGATAGCTAAGGAGAAGAGGTAGCTTAGCAATTATTATTTTAATTACATTTCATTTGTAGTTCTTTTGCATTGTTGATGACTTGAAAATGATGGTTATGCTCTTGATTAATGTTTAGGAAGTTGAGAGCCCAAAGTGCTTGTTGGAAAAGTTCATCAAGGAAGCTTTAAACCTTAAGGATAGCTAAGGAGAAGAGGTAGCTTAGCAATTATTATTTTAATTACATTTCATTGTGTTTATTGCATGATTACTTGCTTTGATATGGTTTGGTTAATATGCTATGGTGTGGATGTTAAAGTTAGGATATGATAAAAATTTGCCTCTTTGCTATGTTATGTGCATGTGAGGTATGCATAGAAATTAATTTCAAGGTTAAGTAGGTATCATGTTTTTAAATGCATGAATGTGATTATGCAATATTTGCTTATTGTGGCACTCCTTAATCTTTACCTTTAGCTTCATTAAATATCTATTTGGAAGCACCTTTAGGCCTTTAGTGACTTAGAGTAACCAAAGAGTGAAAAATAAAATTTTCAAGTT
>JANTPZ010147676.1:0-11261 GCA_025593235.1 Vachellia pachyceras | reverse complement strand
TTAACATGAAACTTTCAACTTCTAACAATTCTACCACTTGTTTCATGTTTCCAAACCCTCATTTATGCATGGAAAAACATGATTCTAACTCTTCCATGTCAAATGGAAAATTGGACAGCACTTCCCCATATTTTCATGATTTTCCCAAAATTACAAAAATCACAAAACATCTCAAACAATATCAATACTGTGCCTGTTTGGGAAGCCATTTTCCCAAACGGTGCACGTAAGCCGAGACAAAACCATCTCGAAATCTATAAAAACCATCTCGAAATTCATAAAAACCATCTTGAAATCCGTAAAACCATCTCGAAATTCCCAAAATGCCTCAAAATCTGCAAAATCCATTTTCCCAACGGAGTTCCCAAACAAGCACACTATCATCAACATGCTTCTTTCAACAAGAGGAAGCATTTCCAACAATTAATTAGCCTTAAATCCCTCTCTTTCTCACTTTTCTCTCAAGAACCCTAAGTCATGAAATTGAGAAAAGAGAGGCTAAATCAAAATTCTAAACCATGGAAGTGGAAGAGGAAGTTGCAAGGAAGAGATTGGTATATGTTTCAAGGTAGTAATCTTTCTTACTTTGAAGATCCACCAACTTTTCCTCCTCTTCTTGCTCCAAAAATGGTGTCACTTTCTCTTCTCTCTTGGTTGCTGATTCTGTCATGAAAATGGGCTGGAAGCTGAAGGGAAAAGCTGATTTATTAATTCCCAATTAATGGTTTAATGTAATGGAGGGTTGAGATTTCATCTTGCCACTTTAATGAGATCTAAGGGACGATATGCTTCCACCTTTATGCCACTTGCCCACTTCTTATTGGCTCTTTAAAAGGTGTAATCATGGCTGTAAAAATATGATTCCCTTTTGGTTACTCCAACCAAACTGGATCCCATTCGGTTACTTTTACTGATTACACTTTTTACCGGTAAACTTAACTTTATTCCGGTAAATCTTTTTCTACTTTTCTTGAGATATTTTATTTTTCATTTAATCTCCAGAATTCCATCTTGAATGTAATAAAATTATTATTGCCAAATACCCTTTAATTATCTCAATTTTTACAGGATTATTTTATCCTGTCCAAAATCCCTGAAACGAAATAATCGGAGAGCAAATTTCTTTTAGGGCCTTGAAAAATACTATATTTTTCACTGATTCTCATGCCCTTTTCATTTTTCCAAAGTGCCCTCTAGATTTTCCAAAATTAATTTTTGAAATAATTATATTTCAGGGATTTTTCGGGTATTTTTCCCAATTTTCGGGAAAACCGTCTTAATTATATACCAAGTAATAATTTTATTAATTACTACATAATCCACTGGATTTTCCATATTTTCTCCAAATTTTTGAAGGGCTCCTGATATTTCAAATAATTATTTTTCCTCTTTTACCCTTCAAAATTCCGTAAACGGAAATTGGGTTCGAATCTGGAAAATTCGTGTTACGTCATTGCGACCGGTATGTAGAGATCTATCTTTTGGGCATTTGTAAATTTTTCTGATATTTTGGTTAATTGGTTGACTTTTTGACTTTGACTTTGACTTTTCTTTTGTCAAATGACCAAAATACCCTTTAACTTTCTCATAATTACCATTTTGCCCTTACTTTCTCTACTTTTTCAAAAATTACTATTTTGCCCTTACTTTTGCTACTAAAAGACCTTTATGTCCTTGGTCTTTTATTAAATGACATATGGGTCCCTTTCCTGAAGGTTTTCCCATCCTCATATCACTCTGGGCAATTTTCCTTAATTCTAGAATTCCTACGGAACTCTGTGTACTAAGCCAGGTCTACTCTTACGACTTTCGGCCTATAATCTTTCTTTCTGTACTATTTACCTCTGATTTCTCTTTTCATTCCTAGCTATCGGATTAGCATTTCATTCAGCTAGCATAGAAATTTATGGATATTACAGTTATCTTCATTAAAGAAGAGTCTGTGGAATGTAGAGGATGAACAGGAGGAACCAATATTTTTCCATCGCAGCAACAGGTTGACACAATGGATGATCATTACCAAGATAGCTCTCTTTAGCCGTTCATTAAACCACATCAAGGCACCACACTATTGACATTCATAATCTTGGTCTCCATCAATATAGCCTTCTGTATGTATAGTGGCATCATCACGATCGTATATGTCCTGAACATCAACATCGATACAGTCCGATGTAGCATCATCTACATATGACAGTGTGAAAAAACATCATCAAATATAAAATGAGGAGTAAGGAGTTTATGCCACAATAATAAGCACACTTTTAATTTACCTCAAAGCCATACTGACTTCATTTACTTGTAGCTACTTATCTGGGTGGCCATAGAAAAAGGGAGTGCTTAATCTAGAGGTTCGCTAAGGCATGATTTGTTTTTTTTAAAAAAAAATATTATCCATAAAGGTCATTTTGGAAGTAATTCAAAGTATGTCATAATACCAATAAGATTAAAATGGGTCATTTTGAAAGTAACTCAAACCGTGTTAAACAAATGCTAAAATCATGTGCAAGATTAATTCGTAGGTGGTGTACCAATAAGACTACCATATTAAAATTAGAACATTAATGTATTGCATATACAATATAAATAATCATACAATAACATATTCATTTTATATTATTCTAAAATCGAGATATTGTATAAATACAAGTTTTTATGAAAGGTTAATCTTAATTGTTGGTATGTTGCACTTCCTCCTAATACTACTAATATACTATCTCGTAGTCTACTTGTTTCTTCCATCGGTCACTAATAGTTCCAATGTGGAAGTTAACTTCAATAATTTCTAAATTTGTTAAATTAACTAAATTATATATCAGTAATCAAGAGCTAATAAAAAATAAGGGGTTGGGCGTGGCGGGCTGGAGCCAACCCGCCACCTGGCGAGCTGGCACCACTTGTTGCTGGGTTAGGCCCGTGGGCCCAACTCGTATTACCAGCCCTACCCATAAGTGCTCGATTTGAATTAGTCAGTTGCTCGAATATAAGATAATATGATCTTAAAAAAACGCTGGATATTGGGTGGCCAAATGCAAATAAAAACAAGAGATATTGGTTTTTTCAATTATCAAAATTAGTTTATAAAGTTTGATTCAATATAACTCAATTTCTTGTAGCATTTTTACTTTAAATAGCTCATACCATCACTTTCTCAACTTAATAAACTCAGTAAAAATTCAGGGATTAAACTAATAATTAAAAAAAATTAGGACTAAAATGTTTAAAAGAAGTACAAGAGACTTAAAAAATAGCATTATTAGAAAGTAAATCTTAAAAAAATAGCATTTAAACATAAATAATAACAATGATACTATCAATGTTCTTAAAACCTCAGTTAACTTTTATTAAGGGGATTAAAAAGTTAAATTGATTATTTTAGATTATATATTTTGAGATATTTTTATATATAATTAGGTTATATCAATTTATAAGTGAGGTAAGATATTTTAAGATTGATAATTAAAAAGGAAAAAAGGAAAAACATGGTTAAGTCAAATAAGCAACCAAACAAGCCGGAATCCAACTGAGTGGGAAGAAGGGAATAGAAATAGCAGACAGGAAAGGCTGTCTTTAAGATAAAAAAACCAACTATATTTCTGATTCTGAATCCCGATTATTTTTTTTTATTTTATTTTCATTGATTTTCTCTAGACCCTTCTTTATTTCTCAAAGCCCAACTTCGCCTTCGTCATTCCTTCCTTCTTTTAAATCTATTAGGTCTGATCTCTATCCCGCTCTCTCTCTCTCTCTCTATCTTTCTGTTCTTCAGTTATTTTCCAGATTAGAACTAGTTTTATTTTGTACGAATGGCCTTTGAATGTGTATTTTCCATCCATTTTTTTAAATCTGGTCCCGTTTTCCCGGTACCATGATTTAAATTGATGATTTCGGAGATTTAGGCTGGAACTATCTGTTTGCCATGGGTGAGTTTCATCATTTTGAAGCCTGGAGGATTTATATTGACTTGATTGTTGATCAGTCTTTCTGATAGGGACCTATCATGTGGGGAATCCTCAAGAGGAAAGTTGCAACTGGTGGCTCCTCTGCTATGGTAAATTCTCTAATTAGGGTGTTATTCTTCTAAAAGGAAAACTTTTGGAACCTTGATCATTGCATCATTTGAGCTATTATATTTATTCAAGATGTTTTATCACTGAGATTTCCTGCATGGAGATAGTGCAAAAAAATGACATTTATATGATATATACTGTAATGCATACTTGAGAATAGTTTTTGAGATATTACTTGCAAATTTTCATGTTGAGATCCTTGTTATAAAGTATTACAAAATAGTTTTATTATTAGATGAGGTTTGGAAATTGATCTGATGCATGACTGAGAATTCTTTTGAGGATTGAATACAGAACGCTGGTTATTAACAGCAATACTGTTAGTCTTTGGCACGCCGTGGTTAATCTTGAGCATGCTTCGTATTTGTGGGTATTGACTCACACTTGTTATTCATAGGGTCTATCCCTCGTGGACTGTGTCAAGCCTCAGGAGCGCTTGTTGGTTACTTACCCCTTGTGGATTGTGTGTTCACTTTTGTTTTCATTTCTCACTCTCTTGTGCATTCAATTTCTGTTAGTGCCCAATTTTTGTGTTTAGATTTATGGATTTGACAATATGATAGTCAATATACTCTTAATATCATGCCCGAGCAATTCATCCAAGATCAAACTGTAGAAGATTAAGATACCATGAATTGTATGTTTATTCATCCACTAGGGGTAATATAAATAGGACAGGAATTCTAAGCAGATCTAAGGGTATCCCACGATCCTAGGAATACAATTTACAATGAATAATAATAATGATAATCATAATCTATAATATCACCTCACAGCTGGCCCCAATATCTCAAAGTAAATAAGGGTTTGTGTGGGCTTAAGGCCCAAATGACGGATGTGCTGCTAACACTTCCCCTTAAGCTGGTAAGTAGATATCCTCCATGCCCAACTTGCTCCTGAAGCCTTCAAATTTGGGTGTGTCAAATGGGTTTTGTAAGAACATTAGCAACTTGAGAGCTGGAACATATAAGAGAGATCTATTGTGCTAATTCAATCTTTTCTTTTATGAAATGCCTGTCAATGTCCACATGTTTGGTTCTATCATGATGGACTGGGTTTTGAATTATCTGTAGTGTTGCTTTGCTGTCACACTGCATTTTGATGGATGTCTGAACATGAATTTTTAATTCGGACAGAACTATAAGGATCCATAGACCTTTACATTCTCCATTAGCTAGCGCTCTAAGTTATGCTTCACGCTGCTTCTAGAGACAACCGTCTGTTTCTTGCTCTTCCATGTGACCAAGTTACCCCATACATAAGTGAAGTGACCTCTTGTTGATCTTCTCTCTTCTAAATCCCTTGCATGATCAGCATCCGTGTATATTACTACCTCTTTTGATTCTCCTTTAGCAAAGAAAATCCCTCTTCCAGGCGTCATTTTTAAGTAGCTCAAAATAGTGTATATAGCATTCATGTGATAACACCAGTACCATCAACCTAACCAAGAATCCAGTACATCATTCAAGAACCAAGCACATTGATGTCAGACATCACTTCATCAGGGATCATGTGCAAAAGAAAGATATCAAGGTTGAATTCATTCCAACACATCTCCAAGAAGCTGATATTTTCACAAAACTTTTGGCCGGAGAACAATTTTTAAATATTAGAAGAGAATTGGGAATGGTAAATCCCAATGAATTGTGAGTATAAATTGTTTTAATGATTAATTTAACATTGTTTTGATGATCAATAATTACTAACTTAAGCTTCGGAGTGTTTTGTTAAAGTTTTGCAGGTGTTTTGAATAAGCACTTGTAGCACTAAAAGCATGAACACTCGAGCACTAGTTCAAACTTTTGGAGTAAAAGATGGAATACTTGAGCACACATGGAAGAATACTCGAGCATTCAAGCAAAATGAAATCATCTGTCACAATACTTGAAGCTAGCACTCGAGCAAAATATGGAAGTACAGGTAATACTCAAGCATTCAATCTCAATCCTCGAGCAAGGTAAGTTTTCTAGACTCAGAGGTCACAATGCTTGAGCACTGTGGAACAGTCTCAAGCACTGGAGCATAATACTCGAGCACCAGTTTATCAATACTCGAATATTGGACCCTGTTGAGTATCTGTGTGGTTCAAGACCCCAATGTTCGAGCACTGAAAAAATGCTCGAGCACTAGGGTATAATACTCAAGCCCAAGTTGCTAATGCTTGAGTATTGCTTTGTCTGTTCATCTTCAAGTCTCAACACTCCAGCACTGACACTTTGCACTCAAACACTGAGGCCCAACACTCGAGCATTGAGTGTCAATGCTCGAGCACTGATTGATTCTAGTAACTTATACTCCCTTTTCCTGTCAGCACTCGAGCACTACCAAAATCTCTCAATTGCTAATTTTTGTAACTGCTCACAAACTGTTACAACTCCTCTCAGAAACCATTTTCGGCCAAACCCCCTTATTATTACAGTTTATTGCACTCATTTACACTCCCAAATCTTCAAAATTCTCCTTTCATCATCGACATTACCCCATTTTTCAATTTCTCTCTGTTCTTGCTCCAAATTCCCCATGGCACGTACAAAATCAACTGTTGGGAAAGGTAAAAGCACTACCTCTTCCAATCCCTCTCAATCAAAATCAATTTCCCAACCTCCAACCAAAAAAGTGAGGATTGCAAAGCCCTTTAAAGACACTGTGGCTCCTCCAAATCAAAAATCCAGTGCTAGCCATCCCAAGTCTATCTTGAAGGAAAAAGGAAATAGATTACTGATCACAACTTCCCAATCTGTTCCCACACAGACTGCTGCTACAAATTCAGAAACTAAGAGAAGGTGCTTCTCTTGAAACTGTTGCAACCTCATCCAAGGCAAAGGTAAGAGGAAAAGGAAGAGGAAAGAAGAGAAGAACTACATCAGAACTTCCAAAGGCATCAAAAGGCTTCGACACTTCCTCGGTATTTATTATCTCTAACCCCTCTAGCTATGAGGATAAGTTGAAGATTAGACCCTTGTGCCCTACTGTTAATGTGGATATTAAGGAAATTGATAGATTAAGGATCAAGGTGTCAGAGTATCTTGAGATTATAAACCCCTCATACAGATTAAAGAAAATTTTTTCCCTGAGATAGTCAGAATATTTTACAACAACATGTATTCTACTTCTGTGAAAGATGATCAAAGGGAAATTATCTCTTATTCCATGATTACCAAAATAAGAGGGGTAGAAATTCCTATTTCTTCTGAGAGTCTGAATGGATTTCTAGGAACAAATGTCTATATTGAAAACTATCAGAGGAAGAAATCTTTAGATTATTAAGGCTTGGTGAGTCTTTTACTGGAATACTATCATTTAAACCTTCTGCAATGCCACCATTACAGATAGTCATTCACTACATCTATTCTAGATGTCTAGTGAATAAAAGTGGAAATTATACCCACTTTCCTCATATGGATTATCACAATTTGCCTAGGATAATGAAGAAAGAGAAGAGAAATATAGGAGAATTGGTGTTTGATGAAATGTGAAGGTTTGTGCATTCAGGATTAAAGAGAATGACAGTGCCCTATCCTTGCTTGGTTTCCTTTATTTTGAAAAGCATCAAAATATGGCACATCTTAGATAATATGGTCAAGCCAGTTCAGTTTAGGGAGGCTCATCTTCATAGGATCAACATAGCATAGAGCACCCACAAGTTTAAGCCAAGAAGAAGAGAAAAACCACATCTGCTGCCTCACAAGGATAGGATGAAGCTCAATCATCTGCTCTACCTGAGCCTTCCTCTGCTCCTTCCTTTTGCTCATGCTGCTTTATAACAATACATGGAAACAAACTGAGTTCAGGAGAATGAGTGAAGCTTTCATGACTAATTTTCAGGCACAGATTAAAGAGTATATCAAGGATGTTCTTAAGCCTGCAAATGATTATTTTTCAGGGAGGACATTAGATGTGCCTGTCACATCTTTGTCCAAGGATCTAATTATGTTTAGAAATGCATTCTTGGAGAAATTTGATGCCTTTCAAAGTTCTGTGGCTAGCTTGGATAGAGAAGTTGCATCTATTGAGAGGTTTATCAGGGACTCTCAAGCTTCTACATCAGCTCCCACTCAACCTCCTTCACCATCTCACTCACTTGAGGATCCACCTACGGATGCAGTGGTTGCCATGATAGATTTTTCCTCCTCCATCCTAAATCCTGAGCCACAGCCCATTCCTGCTCCGCCAGTATCTTCTCTGTCTCCCTCTGAATCTTCCATTGATCCTCACCCCACTTCTGATACTCCACAGTAACCCTTCTTGTTGATGATAAAACAGGGGAGAGGAATTAGAATCTGTACTTGTGCTGTTGGGCTGCTATTTGAACTTTATAATACTTGTTATAATCTTTTGTTTTTAACTACTTTTGTACTCTTGTTTAAGTACCTATAATCATGTATGAACTTTGATGGATTAAGTTTATGAATTTCATGGTTATTATGCTATCTGGTTCATTATGCTCTCTGATTTATATTCAATTACTGATTTAGGATTTTGTCATCATCAAAAAGGGGGAGAATGTTGATACCTTGTTTTGAAGATAGCAAATAAATGCTTTTTGTGAAAATCTAGGCAATTGAAAATATCTCTGAATTTCTGGGAATATTTTTGTGTTCAGTGCTTCATGAGTGTTTTTGTCAAAATATCAATAGTACTCGAGTATTGGAATTCAATGCTCCAGCACTGTGGTTTTTAATCTTAAGAAAATAGTGCTTTCAGTGAATACTCCAAGTATTGACATCAAGCATTGTCAATCTCGAGCATTGGAAGTCAATACTCGAGCATTGTGTTTTGAAATTGAAGTTTAATCTATGCTCTCGTGCATTGGCAGAAAGCATTGCCAATGCTCGAGTATTATAACTCAATACTCGAGCATTAGGCTAAACCAGGGCTTCCAAACAGTGTAGTAATGTAGTACTCCAAGTATTGGCTGACATAGAGCCAATGCTTGAGCACTAGGTTCACAGTGCTCGAGCATTGAGGTTTTTGAAAGCACTACCAATCAACACTCCAAGCATTGGCTGAAAGTATGGCCAGTGCTTGAGCACTAGGATACAGTGCTCGAGTGTTGAATGATTTTTTAACATTGTCAGTACAACACAACTAATACTCGAGCACTGGAAATGCAGTACTTGAGTATTGAGTCTTTTCCTTCAATGCTTTCAAGCAATAATCGAGCAAAAGCTTCTAGCAGAGCCAATGCTCGAGCACAGTTTCTCTGTACTCGAGTATTGAGGCCTTTCACATCATGCTGGAGAGAATACTGTAAGCATTGAGTAAAAGCACTGGCAGTGCTCGACACTAGCTTCTAATGCTCGAGCATCGGGCTAAAATGTTTCACTGCTCACTAATACTCTTTGGAAATACTCGAGCATTCACTTCCAGCACTTTCAATACTCAAGTATTTCCATCTTTCACTTGAGCATTGAGACATTGTTTCAACTCTTCATCTCAATACTCTCACAGAATACTCAAGTAAACTTACAAAGCATTGACAGTACTCGAGAACTAAGACTTAACACTCGAGTACTAAGATTATTTTCAAATACTTTCATATAATACTCGAGCAGTATATCAAAGCATTGAACTTTTCTTTGAAATTTATCAAGCAATACTCAAGCATTGAATGGGTTATGCTCGAGCACTGGTCTTCTGATAGCTTTATGTCTGACACACTCAACCTATGTTACACAACTACTTTCCTTATTTGTGTAATGACATTTTGAATACTAACTGCTCTCATAAATGCATAAGCTTGAGACAATAAATAAGGAAAGAAGCACATGCATGGTCCAAGGCTCAGAGACTTTAACGTTCTTCTGCAACATTCACCGTTGTCTGACTGAGCAGCATTAAATGCCATTAATGAAGAAACCAAATAGTCGATGATAAGAGTAATGGCTATTAAATGGAGTCTAACGGACATTCAAGAACTTCTCAACCATAAAAGGAGAAGTATTCATTACAGAGAAAGAAAGAACAACGAACACTCTGAGCATTCAACGCTATTCATTTTTATTCTCTGAAATTTCTTCAATATTTCTTTTGTGCTTCATCATTAGCCATCTACTCTTTTGATAGAGATTCTTTTGACGAGACCTTGAGTCTTTTGGGCTGAAAGAGAGATAGAAAGTAGAGAATGTGCTACTCTGTTTTAGTGAAAAGAGAAAGGGGGAGTGGATTCTCAAATTGTACAGGCTAGAGAAGCCTTAGTTTATTATTGATGGTGGATTTGGAAATCTCAGGGGTGTTCTGAGGACTGGATGTAGGTCAAAGAGATTGAACCAGGATAAATTGCTGTGTTCATCATTATTCTTCTCTTTCGGTGTCTTTGTTCTTATCTTTGTGATTTAAAGATTTAAATTTTAATTATGATATGACCAATTCACCCCCTCTTGGTCAAATCCTAATCTAACAGTTTCCATGTAATTCTAAGGCATTGAAAATTTTTCATTCTTTTATGACCAAAACGGGTCGGAAAAAAGAGATGGCTCCTTTCTTATGCCACAATGGATGAATTTGTTGAAAAACTAACTACATTTCTGAAATCCTTATGCAAAACTGACCAAACGTGGAAGTTTTCAAGCAATTTTGAAAAGTGATAAACCTTGTTCTTTTTTACCAAGCAGGCTAGTAAAAAAGGTGGCTCTTTTTCGATGCAAATGGATGAATTTTTAAAAAGGAACAACATTTATGGAATCCTCATGTAAAACTGACCGATGGAGGAAGTTTCCATGCAATTCTGAGACAGTGAAAAATTTTCATCCTTTCTGACCAAAACAGGCCAAAAAAAGAGCTATCTCCTTTTCGATGCAAATAGATGAGTTTTCAAAAACTAACCACATTTCTGGAATCCTCATAAAAAATTGACATATAGAGGAAGATTTCAAGCAATCTTGGCAAAGTGAAATACTTCCGTTCTTTTTTACTAAAACAAGCCAGTAAACAGGGTGGCTCTTTTTCGATGCAAATGGATTAAGTTTAAAAACAAACCACATTTTTGGAATCCTCATGTAAAATTGACCGGGACAGGATGGTTCCATTCAATTCTGAGATAGTGAAAAATTTTCATCTTTTCTGACCAAAACAGGCTGGAGAAAATAGCTTACTTCTTTTCTATGCGAATGGATGAAATTTAAAAAACTAACCACATTTCTTGAATCCTCTTCTTTTCTATGCGAATGGATGAAATTTAAAAAACTAACC
>JANTPZ010147668.1:23716-49941 GCA_025593235.1 Vachellia pachyceras | reverse complement strand
ATCTTGTTCATAATAAAATTTAAGCTCAGTTGCTTCCCATAACTCGGGAAGTGAGCAGGTGATGGATGCTGATGAGTGTCCTTTCATTGCCCAAATGTGACATATGCTTCTTCATGTGATAAAAGATGGAGCACACTGGTTTTTCTTAGCAATTTATGAGGTAAATCTGTATTTAGTTTTACTGTGCTAGATGGTGGGCAGGCTTTACATATACCCCTACATGATATTTAGTAGTTATCATGGACTGTGGCTTGTTGCTTAAGATCCATCTGTATCATCATACAGGCGTAAAAGTCGTTCTAGTTCCCCAAGGCGTCACAGAAGTCGTTCTACAACTCCAAGGCGTCATAAAAGTCGATCTCCAACCCCAAAACGACACAGAAGACATAGAAGTAGGAGTTCCTCTTTGTCTCCTTCTCGTAGAACTTCCAGTTCAAGTCTTGGTTTGGTAGAGCGCAAAACTGCCATTGAAAAACAGAGGAAAGAAGAAGAAGAAAAGAAAAGGTATTAATTGCTTATGATTATGTGCTGATTCTACTCTTTTCCTCCAATTTTTTCTGTGTTTTCTTATTCAAGATAAAAACCATGATCTTCTGGTTTAATTGTTTACCAATTTGTTACATTATCTTTAATTAGAAATCCTAGTCTCTCAGTCTAACCGATATGTTATTGATTGATCTTTCAATTTCATAATGGTCAATAACTACCTGGGAAATTTGGAGAGGAAGTTTATCATGGTAAACCTTGGCATATGTTGCCCTGTTCTTTGTTGATTTAAGTGAGTTTTTGGATTAGCTTATTTTAAGTGATTTTGCGGAGTTCCAGGTAAACATTGGGAGTGTTTGGATTAGCGGTGGAAGTTACTTTTTTAACGTGATTTACAGTTTACGAGGTAAGTATGTGAGATAGAGTTTCGTCTCGGCTTGCACAAACATGGTTTTAAACGCTTACACAAACAAGGCCATTTGAGAAGAGTTGTTCCTCGACAAACGTGAAAGTGCTTTTTTAAGTGATTTTGGGGCTTTCTCAAATAAGCACTTTAGGTTTAGTGTCAAGTTACCGGCCCCTACTCACTATTTTGGGTATAAGTATGCACTATACACGTACCCTTCTTTCGAGTGGTCTAATCTAATAATGCAGTGAATCTAATAGCTAATTAAGTTATGTTTTATTTTTGTGCACATTGGATTTGATTCATGGGAGTAGAAAATTTCTTTTTTAGGCTTTGCCATTTTGTTCTCGTTTTTTATTTTTTGTTTATATAAGATCTAGACCCTGTTTCACAATTCACATGATATTGAAGCAACTCTTTAGTTTATTACTGTTTTCTTGATGTACTATTTGCTTTTATTCTTTTTTCTTGTGTAAGAGGGATAATAACCTTTGAGTTTACCTTCAGTCTTTGCACTCTTTGAAGCATGTTCTCTGTTCATTAACCTCAGAGAGCTTCTGATTCCCTAGGAAATTCCAAACCTATTCAGTTATTAATCTTAATTCCTGTTCATGTCATTGGCCCTGTATTCTTGTGAAATGAGATCATTTGTTTTATACACCACTTTTAAGGCACTAGCTGAAGGGTATCACTTGCTCTTTACAATTAAGATAGATCTTCATGAAACATAGTGCACATATATGAATATTATTCATTAGAAGAAAAGAAGGCAGTGGCTAGGAGTGAATCCTTATGTACTTGTGAGTTGTGACTCGTTTTGTACTGCAGCATCTTGTTAAAAGCTTAAACTGACCCATTCAGAAAGTCTATCCAGCATGTTATTGGGTTGGTGGTCCCTGGAATTCAACCTTTTTATCAGGCTCTTTCAATCGAAAGCTTTCATAGTATGTGTTAGCTACCTCGTCACTAGTTATTTAGGGATGACTTGGTTCAAATTTCTTGATCCGGAGAAATTTTCCCCTTTCCTTTTTCTTTTTCCTTTATCCACAATAAACATGGTATTTGTAATTGGTTAGATATTTTAGGACGTGATTAAAAATAGTAGTTAACCTGTATTTGAACAAGCTTCTTTCATCTTAAAGATGTTAGTAGAAGAATTGAAGTTTTGCCATGATTAGTTTAAAACTGCAGCAGGTTACTTGAATGTCTTCTCCACAGGCTTATCCGAAGGAAGGTACTGCTATAGTTCAACTTGTAATATTTGATGATCAAATTGGCTGCGTCATTTATCTACTGTTCACCAGTTTTGGTACTCATTTGTTTGGATCAGGATCAATAGAGGTATGACTTAAAAGCATAAGCATTGTTTAGTGCCTATCATCATGAAGGTTTGCTTGCAAATGTTTCTGGTTCTCTGTAAGTAGGTTAGAAAAGGATGAAGGGTTAGAGTGAAGCAGATATGTCTGTTGTTGAAGTTTTTCCCCGTCCATCATGTTGTTCAAGTTTAATTGCCATCGTTATGTTGCCCATTGCCCATGACCAAAGACATTGGATTTGCATGTGTAGCATTGTCCCTCACTTTAGGGGCCACTTTCCTGCTTAACATTTAATCATGTATTCACAGGCGGCAACAGGAAGCAGAATTGAAATTAATAGAAGAGGAGACTGCCAAGAGAGTGGAAGACGCAATTCGTAGGAGAGTTGAAGAGAGCTTGATATCCGAAGAAATTCAGGTAGAGATTCAAAGACGGTTGGAGGAGGGAAGAAAGAGACTAATTGATGAAGTTGCAGCTCAACTTGAGAAAGTAAAGGAAGCGGCTCTTATTGAGGCTAGGCGGAAGGAGGTATTAACTTCAAATTGTTCTTAATACTTTGATCTGGTATGATGACCATGAATATTTTGTTCTCTTCTGGTATGATAGAAGTTCAGGGCTCCTGGTGATTTATTTCCTGCAAGTTTAAGAATTTGTCCATTCAAATATTTTGTTACTTTTACCACTTGCAAGTTAGATAACTTTGACCTGCAGGAGCAAGCTCGGAAAGAGAAAGAAGCGCTTGAAAGGATGCTTGAGGAGAACAGGAAGAAGGTTGAAGAAGCTCAGAGAAGGGAAGCTTTAGAGCGGCAGAGGGGAGAAGAGGAACGATACAGAGAGTTAGAAGAGCTCCAAAGACAAAAAGAAGAAGCCATGCGAAGGAAGAAACAGGAGGAGGAGCAAGAACGTGTAAACCAAATGAAGTTGCTGGGCAAAAACAAATCACGCCCAAAATTGTCATTTGCATTTGGATCAAAATGATTTTAGAGTTGCTTATGTGTCTTTTTGGCTGTTGAACTCTTTATTGTTTGCCTGAGTTACATATTTGCATAATTGCATCTGTAATCGAGGGAATTATGCTCTCCCACAATTTTCTGGGCGATGTTTTGTATCTGATACTGTGTTTCCTTACTTCCATTTCGTGGAAAATTGTACTGCCTATCATCACGCGAGTTCCTATTAGAGTCATTCATACGTATAGCCTATAGACAGATGAGCTGTACCATATATAAACTCGAGGGTACTCCCACTGAGGCTCTAAATGGGTCTGAAAAACTGTCGTATTCTAAATGTGAATATTTTTTACTAAATTTAAAGATTGGTTCGATATGGTGTGAGGATTAGTTTCTTTCGCAAAACACAAATGTTGGTAGTGTGCTTTACTTCGCTTGAAAAAAAACCATTGACAAGGATAAATACTTCTAGTCTCCAACTTGAAAAGTCTTTATGATATTTGAGGGAATTTTTTTTATCGAGTTACGTCATTAAATTTTTTATATAAATATATAATTTTATTGTTTATTTTTATTTTTTTTGGTTCTAAATGAAGTATAATATGCATTGAATAGAAATCAAGGGAGAGAATTATTGAATTTAAAATGAAATTAACGAAGTTTAATATTCTTTAAATGAATAAAATATATTATAAGTGACTTACATTTGGGTATGAAGATATATTTGAGGTATTTGAGTTTACCTCAAGAAAGCCTTGTAGGTGTGGTTGATGTTAGTTAGGCTATGAGGTTGCCCCAGTAAATACCACATTGGTTTTGCTCCATTTCCTTCTTTCTCTTCAATTTACTCTACTTGATAAAACCAAAGGTTTCCAGTGTTGTTCCCAAATATGTTACATGAACACTAAGAGAACTGGTTTTGTATGATTAACCTACAGATTAGGCTGCAGGGAGGCAACTGGTTTTTGTGTAATTAGCATGAGAAAGGTGAATGCAGTTGAAGATGGTGAAATGCATGTATGAGTGTCACACCAAACATGCATGGGTATCCCCAACTGCTCCATACTCTCTCTCTCTCTCTCTCTCTCTACACACACACTCTCCATATATTTGCTTCTTCACTCAAAAATTAACATCTCTCTTCTTCTTTATAATGAATCAAGTTATATGAGAGGTTGGGGTTGATAGTGATGTAGCTTGGCTGGAGATTTAATTTGAATTATGAGTTCCTCTGGGAATGCTTCGTTGCGTTACTTGATCTCAAACCAGGCTTCATCCTTGTCAACATTTCATCTCTCATCAATCAATACTTTAATTTTGCCATGATGATCTTGATATCATGTAAGATGATCCATATGTGTGTGTGTGTGTATGCACGTACACACGCTTAAACTCTTTGCACGTATGTTTTTAATCTTTATATGCTTATTACAAGATAATTTCTAGAAGGTATTCTTAATCATTTATAAGATAATTTGATAGTTTCAACGAGTATTAGATATTTTTTTTATATACTTAATCATTTATAAGATATGTTGTTCTTCATTTCTATAGACTTAATCCACTCTTCATTTATGATTTCTGCCAATTTCCTCTTTGGTGTTTTTAGTCTTTTTTGAAGATTGATCGATCCCAGAGTCTATCACCTTTTTTCCTCTTTTTGCTACACAAACGGGAAAAAAAATCAAATGAGCTGTTGCAAAAACATTTAATACAACGAAGCTTCTGGGCATGTGAATCAAATGCACAATGATAGATTGCTTATTTCTTAAATGTGTCATCTCGTCATCTTCCAAGAAGTTGAAACTTTCAACTTGGCTAAAAGGGATGGAGACTCTACAGTGTTCTTTGCTTACATCTGTGCTAGATAAGGACTTCTGTATCAGTCTCATGATTCTTGTTCCGCCATATTCATTGACGATCTTTGTTTTGAATTCTTCTGCCAAGCTTGGTGGCAGCGGCAGTGAAGGATTTCGACTACCTCTCTTGTTGTTCTTCATTTCTATAGTCTTAATCCACTGTTTGTTGCTTAAGATTTCTGCCAATTTCCTCTCTGATGTTTTAATCTTTCTTGAAGATTGATCGATCCCAGAGTCCAACACTTTTTTCCTCTTTTTAATAAATAAAGAAAAAAAGCAAATGTGCTGTTGCAAAAACACTTTTTGAAGAGTAATTCTGAATCATATAGTTCATCGTTCAATTAAAGATATTACCTTTTATCAAATGTTGATAGCTAACCTTTTTTGTCACAATATTTTGATGATTCTTTTTGGCCAAACCATACTTTTTAGCAGCAACTAATAGCAGCTTCCCAAAAGAGCTCATATTATGGTGACTATGTTCCATGCCTTCAAAATCTTCCATGTTCAACAAATTAGGCATTGTCGCTATTGCCTTTTCCTACATTTCAAACAAGAAAATCCCATTTCTAATTAGATAGGGTTTCAGATAAATCTATGTTGTGAAAATGTTTTTGTAGTCACAAATTTAAAAGAACCTATCAAAGTCACATAACAAAACAAATGAATTCATTTTGGCGTAGATAGTGCTTTGAAAAACTGTATGTTTTGCTATGTTGTGCAGTTGATGTTTATATGATTTTGAAAGGTTTTTTTAAGTTTATGACTACAAAAACATTCTCATAACTTAGATTGATCTAAAACCCTATCTAATTACAAATGGGATGTCCTTGTATGAAATATAGGAAAAGGAAATAGTGACAATGTCTAATTTGTTGACCAAGAAGGATTTTGAAGGCATGGAACGGAGTCACCATAATATGAGCTCTTTCGAGAAGCTACTATTAGTTGCTTCTGTTGCTGCTAACAGGTATGATTTGACCAATAAGAATCATCAAAATATGGTGAAAATAAAGACTAGCCATCAACATTTGATAAAAGGTAATATCTTTAATTGAAATGATGAACTATATGATTCAAAATTACGCTTATAAAAGTATTTTTACAACAACTGATTTGATTTTTTCCTTTTATGTAGCAAAAAAGGAAAAAAGTGTTGGACTCTGGGATCGATCAATCTTCAAGAAAGACTAAAACATCAAAGAGGAAATTGACTGAAATAGTAAGCAATGAAGAGTGGATTAAGTCTATAGAAATGAAAAACAACAAGCGGGGTAGCTGAAATCCTCCATTGTCGCCGCCGCCAAGCTTGGCAGAAGAATTTAAAAGAAAGATCATCAATGAATATGGTGGGACAAGAATCATGAGAGTGATACAGAAGTCCTTGTCTAGCACAGATGTAAGCAAAGGACACAGTAGAGTCTCCACCCCTTTTAGTCAAGTTGAAAATTTCAAGCTCTTCGATGATGATGAGATGACACATCTAAGAAATCAGCAACCTATTATTGTGCGTGTGATTCATATACCCAGAAGCGATGGGGTGTCTCTTCCTCTTACAGAGATATCAATGGAATTTAGATAGTGGGATATTCCCAAAGATAAGAATGATATTAGGAAAATAAACTATATGTATGAGAACTAATTGGAACAAAATAGTTTCAACTCAAAAAAGGAGATACCATTCATATTTGGGCTTTCTGTGATGGTCCCAACAAGCTTTGGATGGCACTTGTCAAGCTTTGAGGATGACGATTCAATTCAATGATCCAAATATGGCTCACAAATGATCTTTTTTTTTTTGAACCACTATGTGGGATAAAGATTGATGTTGTTGTTGTCCTTTTTTTTAGCAATTTTTATCGTATATAGATGGTAGCGTAGGTTTCTAGTCTCTAGCATAGTCTGAGTTTAGATTCTCATTACTTTTAGTATAATCAAACTTGATTGCAATAAAGGAAAATTCGGTTCATTCTTTAGCTTCTTGTGAGTTACAAAGGTTAGAAAAAGCGGGCTAGAGGGAAGGATACATGCAAAACAAAGTATGTTAATATGGTCAGAGAAACTGCATATCTCATCCTACTTGTTTTGAAACTGGTGTCCATCAAGACATTAGTTATTAATCATTTCAACTCAAAAATCAATGCTTTTAAGTGACTCCCCATGAAAGCGGTTTTGAACATGAGAAGTTGGACAATATACATTCACCTGGTGCTCAAATTTCATTTAAAGAATGAACAATATGGGTGGCAAGAATTTAGCTCTTGATCATTTATTCATAAAGGCTGTAATAACACAACAAATAAAATACATAAGCTATAAGGATTAAACTATTAAATGAAGTCATTTGAATAGTTTTATGATGATCTCTATTCTCCAACATTTACCAACGAGAGCAACTCCCTTACTAATATACGCATGTTAGCTGGGTCATGCAAAAGTTGACCGGCAATTTTAAAGAAAGGCTTAGTGACGGTATCAGATTACGATCTTATTGATATGTCAAAAACCATAATAATTGTATAACATACGAGTGAAACAGATTTCATAATAGCTACCTTGCAGTACCAGGCAGTAGAAGATCAACTTCTTTGTCACCTATAGAGTATGCCCTCAATGCATTTCCTCTGATGTGAGGTCCAGGTGCAGTGTTGACAAAACTTGGTTCATGCGCAACTAGTAATAGGCCTTTAGGAAGAATCAACTGCTCCACTTGCTTGAGTACATCTAGGTTCAAAAGCCAGTCAATAGACAGTAAAAAATGTAAGGTTATGTGAGCCTAAGTACTCAAAATGAAACAACTAATGAACAAGCAGGAAAAAAAATTACATGATGAAACTAAAATAGGTATGCTTAGAAAAAGTTTTCCATGCTTGCAACCAGGATCCCAACAAAAATACATATCACATATGGATAAACTTATTTAGAAGCCAAATCATGTGATGATTTGCTGTTAAAAAGAAACCACTAGTTATGCTTTTTATTGGTGAAATTGACAACCATAGAGAACCTGCATCTATATCTTTTCCAAAATAAAAAATAGCACACCATACCAATAAAACAGCTATTTTGGTGCTTACTCTGGACAGGCAAAAGACGTCTTGAATGTAATCTATGTACTAACACTAGGTGAAGAAATAGTTAAAGGAAAATGATATGCTCCCAGAATGAATAGTGCTCTAGGTGAGTATTTCTATTTATAGCACTTAAGGACAAATAATACACTGACACCTGTAGCTGCACAAGAATATTCCAGACAAGAGTAATACTAATACATATTTATTACAGTAAGATATGTTTAACTCCCTTCTTTCCTTTGAACCTCCTTTCTTTCTTGGTTCTCATTAGTGATCTTATGGTTCCTTGATGGCATTGCTGTGACTCCCAATTTGTCGCTTAGGTAGTGAAAACGTGCATGTTGCAGTGGTTTTGTGAGACAGTCTACGATATGATGCTCTGTAGGTATATAGTGCACAGCAAGTGTTTTTGCCATTACTTGGTCTCTTATGAAGTGAGCATATATTTCTATGTGTTTTGTCCTTGTATGGTGTATAGGATTTGACGCTAGAGCTGCTACACTGGTGTTATCACACCAGATAATCGGCATACGTTTCATTTTCAGGTTCAGCTCTGACAGCAGTGACCTGATCCAGCACAGTTCCGCGGATGTATCAGCTAATGAACGGTATTCTAACTTACTGCTTCTTTAAGGACCAAGTTACTAATGAGTCACCAAGAAAAACACAATATCCTCCGACTGAGCGTGTGTCATTTGGGCAAGATGCCCAGTCGGCATCAAAGTAGGCGGCGAGTTCCAGCTGCAATGTGGGCTTAATGTGAATACCATGATATTCAGTCCCTCGAAGGTATCCAAGCACGTGTTTGACAGCCTTCCAGTGCTCAGTGGTCGGTTTAGATAGAAATTGGCTCAATTTGTTGACACTATAGCTTATATCAGGGCGAGTGTTGCATAGGTATTGCAATGCACCAACAACACTTCCATATTGAGAAGGATTTTTGAGTGGCTCACCTGAATGCATGGACAGGGACTTGTGGGTTGCCATAGGTGTGTTGCAAGGTGAAGCATTCTTCATTTCAAATCTGGATAGCAGGTCATGAATGTATTTTCCTTGAGTGAGATACATGCCAATCTTGTCTCGGTGAGCTTCAATTCCAAGAAAATAGTGTAAAGATCCAATATCTTTCAAAGAGAACACACTGTTCAGCTTTCCAGTAAAGCATTTGAGGCTTGAGGTGTTGCTTCCTGTGACCAAGATGTCATCAACATATATTAGGAGCATTAATATTTGTGATTTATCAGAGTAGATGAACAATGAAACATCACTCTTGGAGTTTGAGAAGCCCCAACCGAGTAGTGTATTTCTGAGATAGTCAAACCATACCCTGGGGGCTTGCTTGAGTCCATACAAAGCCTTTAATAGTTTGCACACATAGTGAGGCTTGCATGAGTCAACAAGTCCCTCTGGTTGCTCCATGTACACTGGCTCACTGAGAGTTCCATTCAAGAATGCATTGTTTATGTCAAGTTGTTTGATTTCCCAGTTTAAAGAAAAAGCAAGTGACAAGATGATCCGGATGGTTGTTGCTTTGACTACCGGGCTGAAGATATCATTGAAGTTGATGCCTTCGGTTTGTTGAAACCCCTTTGCAACAAGTCTAGCTTTTCTCTTTGTAATAGTGCCATCTGGGTTATATTTGATTTTAAAGAGCCATTTGTTTTCTACTGTAGTTTCTCTATTTGGCCGAGGTACTAGGATCCAGGTTCTGTTTCTGTGAAGGGCTGTAAATTCATCAGTCATGGCTTGTTTCCATTGAGGTGATTGAAGTGCTTCTTTTGTGGAACATGGTGTAGTTTTTGGTTTATAGGTTGTGAGCCCTATATAGGGAACTTTTAGCTTAAAAATGCCATGTTTGCTGTGTGTCTGCATTGAATGAGTATTTTAAGTTGTGTGGGTTCTGTGGTTAGATATTTCAGTGGGAGTTGGTGAGTTTATGTTTTGAGAGATAGGCGAAGTGCAAGGAAAGGGTGTTCCTGAGCTTGTGGGTGACTGAGATAATGTTGCTGAGTCTGTGGGTGACTGAGATAATGTTGCTGAAAATGGATAGGGTGCTGAAGGTTGAGGGGTTGCTAATGGTGGAGAGGTGGTATGTTGATCAGTGGATGATGCCTCAAGAGAGCCAGGATTGCTTTTTGTTTGAGACTGGATAGGTGCTGGACTAGGTGTAGGTGTTGAAGTTGCTTATGGTTCAGTGTATGGCCAAGTCGTTGTCATCGGATCTGTTGTTATTGGTGATTCATCCAGTTGCAGATTTGGGTCCTAGAACAAGTCACAAATACCATGAGTAGTGTTAACCAGTTGAGATTGCTAGCAATCCTTTTTATTTAAGAACCCACTACTAAAAGGAAAATCTTCCTCATGGAATACAACATGTCGTGATATGTATATCCTTCCAGTTGAACTTTGAACTGAGACACTTATATCCCTTGTGAGAACCACTGTAGCCAAGAAACACACATTTAGTGCTGTGAAATTGAAGCTTGTTTTGCTATGGCCTGAGATAGGGAAAACATGCACAACCAAAGTCTTGAAACTCTTATAATCTGGTTTCTTGGTAAATAATCTCTCAAATGGTGTAGATTTCTGCAAGGTTGAAGTTGGCAATCTATTAATTAGATACACAGCAGTTGAAAATGATTCCCACCAATAATAAAGTGGCATTTTAGTCTGAGCAAGCAAGGTTAGTCCCATCTCTACAATGTGTCTATGTTTTCTTTCAACTCTACTATTTTGTTCAGAGGTGTATAGGCATGATTGTCAAAAAATAATTCCATTTGTGTCAAGGACAGATCTGAATGACCTGAACTCTCCTCCACCATCACTTTGCAACACCTTGATCTTTCTGTTTGTCAAGTTTTCAGCCATGTTTTTGAAGTGAATAAATGTTGAAAGTGCTTCATCCTTTCCTTTAGAGGATATATCCATGTAAACCTTGTTAAGTCATCCAAGAAGGTTGTATAGTATTTGTATCCTGAAGTGGATTTAACGGGTGCAGATCCCCATAAGTCTGTAAGAACAAGTTTTAGGGGATTTAACGAATGGGAGTTGACATGAATCACATAAGTTAAAGTTTGCATTAGATTTCATAGAAATATTACAATCTCTAAGTACTTGATATAGAACATGGCTGTTTGGATGTCCAAGTCTCTTATGCCATGATTCAGCTTCTGAAAGATAAACACTAGGTTTACATTGCATTCCTAGTTCATTATGGTTTCTAGTAGACGGCATATCAAGATCACTTGCAAAAGTTCCAGCTGGTATGACACTGTTCTCAATCTTCTATAGCCCTTATTCTGTCCCCTTGGTTATTAATCCTTGCAGCAAAATATCATGCCTCTTCTTGTCCTTCACAAAACATCCATGTGAGTCAATCTTAACATAGACATTTGAATTATCATTAGTTAACTTGTATCCACTGATGAGATTCTTTGTGATATTTGGTGTAACAAGGACGTGATTTAGTTTTAGTGCCTTGTTTGGGTTGTCACATATGAGTTTGGAGTGTCCTGACTTCACAACTTGCAGAGAATGACCATTTCCAACAAAGATAGAATTAATACCTGGATTCATCTTACCAGCGCTCACATTTTCTGGGTTGTGAGTTACATGATGTGTGGCTCCTGTGTCCAGGTACCATGCAGGGTCAGCAATTGTATCAGAAGTTGCCATCAGTGCTGATGCATTTTCATTTCTTCTAGGCCCTTTATAGTTTCTGTCAAATCTGTGCGAACAATCCAGTATCTCATGTCCATGTTTTTCACATAGATGACAAAATTTTTCTGACTTATGTCCGATATTAGTGCGTCCAGTGCTGCCAAAATTGCGACCAGCTCTGCCTCAACCTCTTTTGCCTCCTTTGCCTTTCCAGCTGGTGCCAGCTGATTGTTGCTTATGAGATTGCAGAGTTAGATTGGCAAATGTATGTGAAGGAGCAGAGATTGTTGTTGAGTTGATATGCTCTATCCTGGAATCATATGTGAGCAGTTTAGACTGCAAATCGATCCAGCTGAGATCCTTCTTTTCAGTCAGCAGCACTACATGGAGGTGTATTCGCTATCGAGACCTGCGAGTGTTTGAGTAATGAGATCTGATGCAGTTAAGGGAGATCCAGCTAATGTGAGATTGTCGGAGAGCCCCTTCATCTTGGCTAGGTAATCCTTCATTGTAAGAGATCCTTTGCGTGCTCATTGAAACTCTCCCTTCAGGAAGGTAACTCTAGCTCTAGTGTTGGCTCCAATGTATTCCTTTACTAACTTCCGCAATGCAGCTACTGTTTTGCAATAAGTCATCTGTTAGGCAATCTCGAGTGTCATTGTACTGAGCAACCAGCCAAGAATGATCTGGTATGTGGCTTGCCGGTCTTCATATGCTGGATTTGGAAGAATGTCTTCAGCAACATCCAGGATGTACTCTGGTGGTGTGGCTTTTGCACCGGTCAAGAAACCTTCAAGGCAGTGACTAGGCACAATTGGGAGAATCATGGACTCACGGGTGATGAAGTTGTCTCCATCCAACTTGATGGAGTTAGTCTGATTCAGGGAGATTAGTAAGGGTATAGGGCGTGCCGTAACATTTGGGGATGATGGTGATGTAGGAAACTGTGAAGGGTAAGCAAAATGAGGTGCATATGGGTAGTATGGTGGAATAGGGAGCATGTTAGGAAAATATTGTGAGAACTGTGTGTTGAACTGTGTCTGTGGTGGATCTGATGTTGTGGGTTGAAAATAGGAGAAAGAGCTGTGCTGAGTTGGGTCGATGTAAGGTTGTAAGGGAAATGTTGCAGGCTAAGAGATGGAGAAGTTAGTTGTGCAAAGGTGAATGACCAGGGAGCTGACGGTTGCTGGTGAGCAGAGTGGTGTGATAAGGTACTTGTTTTGGCCGATGAGAGTATGGATGAGAACAAAGGTTGAGTGACAGCGGCTGAGGTGAGGACGGGTGAGGATGAGGGTGGAGTAGCAGCAGGTGGGTCACGGCTATCTTCTAATGTGATAAGTGAATTAGGGTTTATAGATGTCATGGCTGATGTGGTGGCTCTGATACCAAGAAACAGTTAAAGGAAACTGATATGCTCCTAGAATGAATAGTGCTCTGAGTGAGTATTTCTATTTATAGCACTTGAGGACAAATAATAAACTGACACTTGTAGCTACACAGGAATATTCCATACAAGAGTAATACTAATACATATTTATTACAGTAAGATATGCTTAACTGGTGATTATCCAATCAAAGAACAACTGGGTAGGTTAATAACTAAAAGGCCATTCAACTAGAACGAAACGACTCCTAATTTAGAGTCGGCATTGTCAAAATCATGATATTTACATCAGTTGTTAGAACCTTTACAGAGTTTGTAGGGACTCAAGGCAAGAGATTTTGGGAAGAATATTTATTACAAGCGAGAAGTTCTACTAAAATTCTACATACAACAACCATTTCATCAATCTGACATCAAGAGCAACACCAATGAGATTTTCTACAAAGATATCCCTAGCGTTCAGTGTCAAATTTATCTTCTGTAGAATATTAAATTTATAAAAAAATTTAAACATACAAAAGATTTGAATACCTAATTTATACCAACATGCAATCACTAAGTCATGAAAGAAAACTGCCATATTACATTATCACTAGCATGAATGCAAGTTTAACCCTCCTGCTGTTCTGATAAGGCCTTTAGATTCTCAGGAGCTCTAAAATGCAATCCCAATAGAAGGCTATAATCAATAATTTGTTGAGACTCCAAGAACCCACAGTCCACTTTAAGTTGACCGCAACAGAAAACAAAATTGGTTTTGATGCATTTTATAATGCATGCCTATGTAGTTAATCACAGAATTCAGATCTAACGCTACCAGCCTTCCATGATGATACCTTCGTCCAACTAAAGTTATAAACTAATTGAAATCTGCACGCATATCTGTATCTGTATTATATGCAAGATTCAATCTCCATTTTAGTTGACTACAACAGAAAAACAAACTTTGGTTATGATTGCCAAGAAAAGGAACGCAAGAGAGAACGCTCAAGTGGTATTTGCTAATGCTTTGACAATTTTTGGAGAAACCGCTAAGAAAAAGATTGAAATTGTGGAAAAGATGAATGTAAGTCAAGTCACAATATCATCTACTAATGCCACAACGGTAGTAGTTATATAAAGTTATGTGCAAGACAATGAGTCGCTATTGACCTGGTTAAAGGTCCTTGAAGGACTTGATGGCATTGATGGTGCTTCTTTTGCAAAGGCTGTGAAGTTATTAAAAGAATATACTTTGTGGAGAGATATATTTTTGATATTATCAGATGAGCAGAAGAAAGATTTAATTCTCAATCTAATTTAGTATATCTCATGATATATTATATCTTGGTTCTTTGAATCTTTATGTCTAGATCTAAAACATTATTATGATTATGTAGTATCATTGGTTCTCAATCTATTCCCTTTTTATGAACATTATGTTTGGATTGATAGAATTATAAATGTTATTTAATTGTGCTTTCATTTAGTTCTTAGTCAAAAATTGTTAATTTGCAGGATGCCTGTGATGGATTTGACAAATAGGAATTTGATATATGATTCTGATGAAGAAGAGCTCCAAAATATTATGTGTCTTTGTATTAACATAGAATATAATAGTTTGTTGAAACCAATACTTCAACCGCAAGGGACTTCAAGATTGTCAGGACATTAATGGTTTGTCAAAGTATTAAATGGCCAACCAAGGACTTGTTATGAAACCTTTAGAATGACTTCATCCCAATTTATTAAATTCTATGAGCTGCTAAAAGAAAGGGAAAAACTGAAAGATGCTAGGTTTTTTACTGTTCAAGAGCAGATTGCAATATTTCTACTCATTATTTGCCAAACAGTTATTATTAACAAATGGTGGATTTGTTAATGTTATATTTATTGTTATTGTAGTTATTTTTTATATTACCATAATATTTTATTATTATTTATTATATTTTTAAACTTTAGTTAATGTTAGTTTTTATATTTTTATTTTAATATTTTATTTTATTTTTATTATTTTACATCATTTGATAGTAAAATAGTTGATTTGACCTACCTTATCTATTTCTAATTACAACACCTTTTTAAAATTGAAAACCAAAAAACCTAAAATCAAAAACTAGTTTCAGTTTTTAAAAATTTTAGAACTTAAAACTATTCCGGACGCGGCCTAAAAAAATCAAATCCAAGTTATAATTACAAACCAACCCCAGAATCAAAGGATATGATCATAATAATACTAGTAATGACTAATTGGTTTCACACCAGTGGACTTCATTGTTCATAAATGCATGCTAAAAAGAAAAATGTCACAAACAACATAAACAAAATCAAATATGCGAAAAATAAATAGTAAATATCTTTTGGTGATTGATAAATTAGAATAAGTTTTAACAAACATGTAGTCACAAATTACAGGAGAAAACAAAGAAAGAGAGAGAATCATGTAGTGAGAAACAACATTATAAGTTACTTATATTTTTTCTACATTATAAATTTTTTTTTTAATTTCAATCAATTTTTCATCTATGCAATTTGGTTATTTGTATGTTATGAAAAGACTGAGGATGTATATAAGATAGATATCAAATTGAAGATTTATTAAATTTAAATTTCAATGAATTATATAATTTTAAGATTATATAACTTTTTAATTTTAACGAAACTGATCAATACTACTACTACTTGTTTTTAATATAAAACCAAGGTAATCAATTTGGGGAATATAATATTTATATTATCTTTTTTTTAAAAAAAAAGATAATCTAATAATATATATAACTAATAAACAAATTTATAAACTAATAAAATATAATAATATAATATAACTAATAAACTAATGATATAAACTAATAAACAAATTTATAAACAAATCTAATAATATAATCTAACTAATAAAAAAGGATAATCTTTTGTCATCGAAAAAAAAGGATAACCTTTTTTTAAACTAATTTAACTACTATAAACAAATAAATAATATAATAATATATAAAATTATTTAAAAAAGATAATGTAATATATATGATATAATCAAGAAATCTATTTAACCTTATCAATCCTTCAAGTTAGTTATTAGTTAAACGAGTGTTATAGCAAGAATCTGAGTATTATCTGAAGACAAAATCTTGAAGAATCCATTATGAACACATAATCTGAGATTCGGAAAAGATTTCTTTTCTAACTCAAATAGGACTAAATTCACATGCTATATCCCACCAAGTTTTCCTGAGCTTTCCCATTCCACTTTTTAAAGATTAATCAGTCTCTCATTCGGCAACGTTCAAAAAAGTGAACTCGTTGCTGCATTCTGAAGCCGCAAACGAAACAGAGAATCAATCGCACTTCAGCTTCCTTCCCACTTTCTTGTGAGGTAAGTTAATATCTGAGAATTTCAAACTTATGGTTCCAGATTCTCGTTTTATTTACAAGCAGAATAAAATACACTCTGTTTTTATACCACAGAAACAGAGCATCATCCACCCAGCTGAGGAAACCAGAAAAGAACGCACCATCCTTCATACACGTTTGGAGAAATTTGTGAACGTTTGTATTCCGCATTTCTCATAGGTACGTCAATTGATTCTCTGAAATAGAATGGAATGGGAAAGAGAAGTAGAAAAGATTTGAAAAAGGAAAAACTTGACTGAAGAATCTGGAATTCATCAAAACGTTGAACGATAGGATTGACAAGCACATGGTTCGTCATGTCACCAAATGGTTGCCATTATTACTGCTTTAGAATAACATTTTCAAATTATCCAAATTTGAAAATTATAGTTATATAAAACTACTGTCGCACTCGTATTTTAAACATTTTTGTGAGTTAATGATATTTTTGTTCCAAATTTTTTTTTTAATCAAAGTGTTATTCGGAAGTGGTAAAAAGTAACAATGTCCACTTGACCCAGCAGATCCAAATGGTCAAACATCAGTTGACCAACTTGTGCCGAGTTGGCTTTGCCATGTGGGTGTATTTCCACCTACCATGCGACATCATAAAAAATTAAAACAAATCTGTAAATTTATAAGGGCGGGGGTGGACGCCGAGGAGGAAGAAGAAGCTACTGGATGTGGTAATGGAGTGGGAAGCAAATGGCCATGGACAATTAAAAAATTAATAATGTTGGAAACACCGGTTGTTGATTTGGGGTAATGTGAGCCTAGTCACATCAAAAGGTGGTACCAGAGCCTACCCTTGTTTAGTTGGTCGTGGGTGTGCTGCAGGTTCCTTCGGGGTCCCTCACAAGGAGGCCCCCTTTAAAGGGGTCGGAATTATGCGTCCTACGCCGGTTAAGAAGTGAAAGTCCTGGGTGTGATATAAGCGAGTTCACGCATTGTCTTAACGGTAACACGAACCCGATCTTTTACCCATAAAAGTTAGCCCATGAAGGGGAGGCACGAACTTATTTATATACCACCCGGGACCTTCCCTTCCTAACCGATGTGGGATGCATCGGTGGGATGACAATTAACTCATGTATAGATATTTTGTGCTCTATATATTAGATTCTAGTGACTATTTGTGTCTTTTACTTTAGTTGTTATACTTGGAATGATACGATTTGAATATAGAATTCATTTTGGCGTAGACAGAGTTCTGTTATGTTGTACGGTTGATGTTTATATGATTTTGAAAGGTTCTTTAAAGTTTGTGACTACAAAAATATTCTCACAACATAGATTTATCTAAAACCCTATGTAATTAGAAATGGGATGTTCTTGTTTGAAATGTAGGAAAAGACAATAGTGACAATGTCTCATTTGTTGACCATGGAAGATTTTGAAGGCATGGAACAGAGTCACCACAATGTGAGCGCTTTTGGGAAGCTGTTATTAGTTACTTCAATTGCTGCTGAAAAGTATGATTTGACCAAGAAGAATCATCAAAATATTGTGAAAACAAAGACTGGCCATCAACATTTGATAAAAGGTAATATCTTTAATTGAAATGATGAACTATATGATTCAGAATTACTCTTAAAAGTGTTTTTGCAACAGCACATTTGATTTTTTCCCTTTGTTTAGCAGAAAGAGGAAAAAAAGTGTTGGACTCTGGGATCGATCAATCTTCAAGAAAGACTAAAACATCAGAGAGGAAATTGGCAAAAATCTTAAGCAACAAACAGTGGATTAAGTATATAGAAATGAAGAACAACAAGCGGGTAGCCGAAATCCTCCACTACAGCCGCCAAGCTTGGCAAAAGAATTCAAAACAAAGATCATCAATGAATATAGCGGAACAAGAATCATGAGAGTGATACAGAAGTCCTTGTCTAGCACAGATGTAAGTAAAGAGCGCAGTAGAGTCTCCATCCCTTTTAGCCAAGTTGAAAGTTTCAACTTCTTGGATGATGACGAGATGACACATTTAAGAAATAAGCAATCTATCACTGTGCCTTTGATTCATATGCCCAGAATCGATGGGGTGTCTCTTCCTCTTACAGAGACATCGATGCAATTTAGGCAGTGGGATATGCCCAAAGATAATAATGATATTCGGAAAATAAGTTATATGTATGTGTTGAAAACTAATTGGAATAAAATAGTTTCAACAAATGAACTCAAAAAAGGAGATACTATTTAGATTTGGGCATTCCGCAATGGTTGGAACAAGCTTTGTATGACACTTGTCAAGCTCTAAGGATGACGATTCAATTCAGTGGTTCAAATATTGCTCACAAATGATTTTTTTTTTGGACCACCTAGTGGGATAAAGATTTTGTTGTTGTTCTTTTTTTTAGCAATTTTTTTTATCGTATATAGATGGTAGCGTAGGTTTCTACTTTCTAGCATAGTCTAAGTTTGGATTCTCATTGTTTTTAGTGTAATCAAGCTTGATTACAATAAAAGAAAAATCGGTTTATTCTTTAGCTTATTGTGAGTTACATAGGTTAGAAATTCTGCTCTTTTTGCATCAATAGATTTTCTTTGTTCTATTTAATTTTTATCAATCATTTAAATATGGGCATGCCACCATGAGATGGGCATCACATGATGATAGAATTCCAAATGCTCTTACTAGAATGATTTTTATTAATTAATCCATACTTCTTCATTTCGTATAAATCAAAAAAGTATTTGAAATTTTAGTTATTGATCTATAAAGATTAGATTAATAGCGGTACATTTCTGGTGGCATTTCTTAAGCAATGAAAACTTGTGACCACCCAAAGATTTTCCATAAATCATTCCAGGACATAAGTGATAATTTCTGAAACTCATACTTCTTCACTCTTATTTGATCAAATGCATGCCCAACCCTTTTCTAAAATAATTCTTCCGGATCATTTTCTTCTCTGTAGTGTTTGATAAAAATTCCTATCTGAATTTTCTTTTTCGCTAATACCTTCATGATCCATCGCAAAAGTTGCAATATACATAAAACTTTGAATGCATAACAGAAGAAGCAACCATCCTGAGATAGATATGGCAATACTTCTCTAAAATTAGTTTAGTTAAATCCCATTCAGAATAGCTTTGAGTTTTAAGTTTCAAAACTTTGAAGAATTGAAACTAATTTTTTGTTTTATGTTTTTTTTGGTTTTTCAATTTTAAAAAGGGGTTGTGAATTAAAAATAGGCAAGGTATGTCAAATCAACTATTCTACCATCAAATGATAAAAAAATAAAAAATTAAATATAATAAAAAATAAAATAAAATAATTTAAAAATAAAATATTAATATAAAACTAAAGTTTAAAATATAATAAATAATAATAAAATATTATGCATAATTGACCTGACTCTACATTATGATATATTATGCAACCAACCTTTGCGGTTGAGTTATTAATTTTAACAAACTATTATATTCCAAATTAATATAAAGACGTATAATATTATAGAGTTCTTCCTCATCATAATCATATATCAAGCTCCTAATTGTGAAATCCATCACAAGTATTTTGCAAATTAATTTTTGCTAAGAACTAAATGAAAGCATGACTAAATAGCATTTATAAT
This sequence comes from Vachellia pachyceras, assembly GCA_025593235.1. Lineage (NCBI taxonomy): Eukaryota > Viridiplantae > Streptophyta > Magnoliopsida > Fabales > Fabaceae > Vachellia > Vachellia pachyceras. Next base: position 29,868 of record JANTPZ010147668.1, on the reverse strand, counting down.
TCCATCAATCCAAACATAATATTCATAAAAAGGGAATAGATTGAGAGCCAACGATACTACAGAATCATAATAAAGTTATAGATCTAGACATAAAAAGATTAAAAGAATCAATGGTACTAGAAAACCAAAATATAATATATCATGAAATATACTAAACTATATTGAGAACTAAATCTTTCTTCTGCTCGTGTCTGAAATATCTCTCTCTACAAAGGATTTTCTTTTAATAACTTCACAACCTTTGCAAAAGAATCACCATCAATGTCATTAAGTCCTTCAAGGACCTTTAAACAGGTCAATAGTGACTCATGGTCTTGCACACTACTTTGTCCAACTACTTCCGTTTTGGCATTAGTAGATGATATTATGACTTGGCTTGCATTCATCTTCTCCATAATTTCAATCTTCTTCTTAGTGGTTTCTCCAAAAATTGTCAAAGCAAATACCACTTGAGCGTTCTCTCCTGCTTTCCTTTTCATAACTTCTCCTTGGAAACAATTACATAATAGACAGAGAGAAGGGAAAGAATTTACTCATGGATTCTCAGGGAAAACTTTTGTGTCCAAGAAATTTATGAAACGTTGGGCGTACAACTTTGGTTCAACTACAGATATCGTCACAGGGTCGAATTGCATTGATTTATAGGCATGTTCAATTTTCTTTCTTAGGTTGTATTCCTGCAATATGTCAACCACTCCCATGTAGAGGACAACATCGTACACCTCAAAAAGCTCTACTTCTGATGCCTCCACCTTGTCCTCCGCGAGCTTGCGGTTTGCTTGAGCCGGCAAGTTCACCCCCAACTGCACCCGCAACCTGAGCACGAAAACAGATTACACGACTACATACCACAATGGCGACATATATTAAAGTCAGAATGTTTAAAAAGAATGACAGAAAATTCAATTTCGGTTCTCAAGACAGTCGGTTGCGTTTGATCGATCAATGCAACAGGCTCCTTCAAATTGACAAATACTAGAAAGCGGGCTAGAGGGAAGGATACAGGAAAAACAGAGTGAGATGTTAATATGGAGAGAAACTGCATATCTCATCCTACTTGTTGTGAAACTGGTGTCCATCACATCAAGACATTAGTTATTAATCATTTCAACTCAAAAATCAAAGCTTTCAAGTGACTCCCTCCATGAATGCCCTTTTGAACATGAGATGTTGGATAATATACATTCATCTGGTGCTCAAATTTCATTTAAAGAATGAACAATATATCAAGAATTTAGCTCTTCATCATTTATTCATAAAGGCTGTAATAACACCAAAACAAAAATACATAAACTATAAGGATTGAACTATTAAATGAAGTCACATGAATAGTTTTATGATGATCTCTATTCTCTAACATTTACCAACAAGAGCAACTCCCTTACTAATATATGCATGTTAGCTGGATCATGCAAAAATTGACCGGCAATTTTAAAGAAAGGCCTAGTGAATGTATCAGATTATGATCTCATTGATATGGCAAAAACCATAATAATTGTATAACATACGAGTGAAACAGATTTCATAATAGCTACCTTGCAGTACCAGGCAGTAGAAGATCAACTTCTTTGTCACCTATAGAGTATGCCCTCAATGCATTTCCTCTGATGTGAGGTCCAGGTGCAGTGTTGACAAAACTTGGTTCATGTGCAACTAGTAATAGGCCTTTAGGAAGAATCAACTGCTCCCCTTGCTTGAGTGCATCTAGGTTCAAAAGCCAGTCAATAGACAGTAAAACACGTAAGGTTATGTGAGCGTAAGTACTCAAAATGAAACAACTAATGAACAAGCAGGAAAAAAAAATTACATGATGAAACTAAAATAGGTATGCTTAGAAAAAGTTTTCCATGCTTGCAACCAGGATCCCAACAAAAATACATATCACATATGGATAAACTTATTTAGAAGCCAAATCATGTGATGATTTGCTGTTAAAAAGAAACAACCAGTTGTGCTTTTTATTGGTGAAACTGACAACCATAAAGAACCTGCATCTATATCTTTTCCAAAATAAAACATAGCAGCAATGTCCCATTCCCCCATGTCAATTGAAAGTTGTGCCAGCGTAACAAACTACAAACATCACACCGATAAATCAGCTATTTTGGTGCTTACTCTAGACAGGCAAAAGACGTCTTGAATGAAATCTATGTACAAATACTAGGTGCTTGTCCAATCAAAGAACAACCGGGTAGGTTCATAATTAAAAAGGCCATTCAATCAGAAAGAAATGACTCCTAATCCAGAGTCAGCATTGTCAAAATCATAAGATTTACGTCAATTGTTAGAACCTTTTCAGAGTTTGCAGGGACTCAAGGCGAGAGATTTTGGGAAGAATATTTATTACAAGCGAGAAGTTCTACTAAAATTCTACATACAGTAACCATTTCATCAGTCTGACATCAATAGCAACACCAATGAGATTTTCTACAATGTAACATATTCCTAGCATTCAGTGTCAAATTTATCTTCAGCAATGTGTTTAAAAATCCATTGGGAGAACGATTTTACGGATTCCAAGGTAAGTATGTGGAGGAGTTTTGTCTCGGCCTACGTGCAACGTGATTGGGAATCACTTCCCAAATATGCACTAAATTTATAAAAAATATAAACATATTAAAGATTTGAATACCTGATTTATAACAACATGCAACCACTAAGTCATGAAAGAAAACTGCCATATTACATTATCACTAGCACCAGAGACAATTACCATGACTGGAAGTTAAACCCTCCTGCTCTTCTGCTAAGGCCTTTAGATTCTCAGGAGCTCTAAAATGCAATCCCAATAGAAGGCTATAATCAATAATTTGTTGAGACTCCAAGAACCCACAGTCCACTTTAAGTTGACTGCAACAGAAAAACAAGCTGGTTATGATGCATTTTATAATGCATGCCTATGTAATTAATCACAGAATTCAGATCTAACGCTACAATCCTACCATGCTAATACCTTCATACAACTAAAACTATAAACTAATTGAAATCTGCAGACACACCAGTAACTGTACTATATGCAAGATTCAATCTCCATTTATCTAATTAAAATTTACCATTTTTGGGCCAAAAAAATAAAAATTAAAATTTACCATTCTACAGTTTCACAGATACAGCAATATAGAAAATCTACATTGCAATATCATGGGATTATGAATGAGGATAATGAGTCAATTTGTTACCATATTTTTAGGAGTTATTAGTCTATTTTATGTTATAAATAATAAAGACATTATTTATCTCAGTATTTTTATTATTAAATCAATGTTGGTTAGAAACTAGTATGTTTAAGTTAAAATATCTCATTATATCTTGAATTCAAGTATTTGAATAAATATACTAGGATTACTTTATATTAATTATTGTAACATTTTCTTATAATTAGGCTAGCATTCCTAAAGCTAGTCATGGAGAAATAACATAACAGTTTCATTATTTGTACTTTTGGGAGATTCTCCTAAAATATTTGGCTGGCGATGATGAGTAAAGCGAGGTCCTTTCTCTCTCTTCCTCATTAGAGTTGCTTGCATTGATTATAGGAGTTTAGGATCCTTGCTCATATTCAAATGGAGATTCCCTTCCATCCTTTATTAATTTATGGGGTTAGATTCTGACTTTCTATGTTAATAAGGACCTATCACCCCTTTCTTTTGCTCTACCAATTTAGGATCCTAACACATTGGGTCATGGCCCACTAGGAAAAATAATAGAAAGAGCCCAGAAGTACAAGAGTAGGAGCTGACAGGGAGAGAGAAAGATAGATAAGTTAGCTAAAAGGAGGGATATATTATGAAGGGGTCTGTGGTTAGTGAAGTTAGCATTGGATTGAGGATTAAACTCAGTTTTTTTCATAAATAATGCACAGACAGCCTTGGTTCCACCAAGTAGTTACATCTAAAGCAACTCTCCTTCAATCGCTTTCTTCTCTTTGTTATAAATCACAATGCCTCCTAAAAGTCACACAGAGGAGAAGTACATTTAATTTGTAAATCCTAATTGATCTTTACTGGTCATTTTACAAATTTCATGCATTTAAGAGATTAAAGTAGTTAAGAGCCTGCAACTTGTAGAATACTTCGCCATGAAATCATACAGAAGAACAATCTGACATGCCGCTGCATTTAAAAACGATTCAATCTTTGCACTGATGCCATATAAGAACAAACAAAAGATTTTGGCACACAAATAGACCGGTCAGATTTTCATGAACTGAAGACCATGAATTCAAAGAATTAATGAAACCGTATCATAACTTTGTTCAGGATATCAGCAAATAGCTGCTTAGTAATGTTACATAGTTTAGGATCTCAATACCAAACGCGATATTACTTACTGGTTGATGCTACAGGGGGAAGACCTTGTCTCATTAGAGACACCTCTTAACTTAGCTAATTTCCATGATAAAGAGTATTTACAAATAAAACTTGCAATGCCATGGGCAAACTTACTCCCAAATAAATTGTTAGTCATAATCTTGGGTTGGTTCGGTAAATGGTCATTAATAAAAATCAAAGCAAATAGATTACATATAATCAAAGCAAATATATATTACATATTAACTACATTAGTTGTACAGTAGGGACTTACTGAAGTAGGGATTCTCGCAATTTCTTGTCCATATGAAATTCATATTTAAGGTCAAGATCTTTCAAGGTTGGATTTTCTGTGATTTTATCTTTGCTGGTAAATCTTCCTTGAGAAGACCCCTTCAAATCATAACGACGGTGGATATGCAGTTCTGTGCAGAACATATTCCCCATCACCACGAAGCGCACCTGATAAAATTGGCAAGCATATGTTTACATAATTTAAGATAATAGTGAGAGAAGATAGAGATAAATAATGAATAATACCTTTTTTCCACCTCTTAGCATTATTCGATGAAGCCCAAAAAATTTGGTGATGAGAGTATTTTCAAAATTTCCTACATGACTATAATATTTAGGAAGCATTTGAAGTAGAACCTACAAGAAGAAAAAATATGAACATAGTCATGGAAAAGGAACATCTTTATCAAATCATTTATTACAATTTTCATAAAATTATAAAACTAGAACAAGAATGAAGAGAAGTTGACGGATTATACATTTACTTTCTTAAAAGAGAAATGTACATAAAGAGAGGGGCAATGATTTCATTTTGAACTGAAAGAAACTAATCCATACGAAAATGCATGATAACAATTGTTTACAAAGAAAAATAAGCAAGAATTAAATGCTGATCAATATTGGCAAATCAGTTTAAACACTGTTACTTTAACAAAATGAGTGCTGAGTATCTATGCTTGAGGCTCACCTTATGCTATCACCACTTCAAGAAGTTTTTATTATTTAGGAAAGTCCTATGGGGTAAGTACTAAGTTCTTGAAGGACCCCAAATTTTTCTTTGGACCAGCCTTGAAGGACACCAAAAAAAGGGTTTAACAACAGACATTACATATCGATAGTATTAAAATCGAGAGGTTTTAGGTTTCACAAGAAAACGTCATGTACTCACCATTCTTGAGCTTTTCAGTTCCAAATTTCAGTTTTCTCCTGAAATTTCCCCGTTACCATTTATTCTCTATTATCTTAAAACTTTTATCTTTAACATGCCACTACACAAAAAAGCCGCATAGGCTTTGAAGCATGGACAATTCATAGTCCTATCCGAACCTCAATTTCATACATTTTGTCATCAGAAAAGAGAGGGAATGATCAAACTCTAAAACACTTGGCCCCAACCTCAATCATGCTATGAGACGAAACCAACCTCAATCATGCTATGTGACGAAACCAACCATCTCAAAAGTTTAAGATATTAGAAGCCCCATTTTACTTCAATACCGACCATCTATCTCAAAAGTTTAAGATATTTAAGAGAAGGCCCATTTTACATTAACATCCATCACAGGAAATAGAAACATGAAAACACTCATCTATCGAATTAACAAATTCAGCATTGAATTTCATCAAGTATACTTACGGATCCTAAGGATTGAAGAAATGACAAAAATCAGATAGAGATGCCTAATTATGAATATAATATTGTCATACTGTAAAATTCCCCCATTTTGCCAGTAAAAAGACAAATAGTGACTACAAACCTTGAGTTCAGATTTCGTCAAAGTTTTGATCACAAATCTGTCATCTTGAGAAAGATAGAAGATGCTGCCA
>JANTPZ010147668.1:11950-23696 GCA_025593235.1 Vachellia pachyceras | reverse complement strand
AAAAAAAATTACATGATGAAACTAAAATAGGTATGCTTAGAAAAAGTTTTCCATGCTTGCAACCAGGATCCCAACAAAAATACATATCACATATGGATAAACTTATTTAGAAGCCAAATCATGTGATGATTTACTGTTAAAAAAGAAACCACCAGTTGTGCTTTTTATTGGTGAAACTGACAACCATAAAGAACCTGCATCTATATCTTTTCCAAAATAAAACATAGCAGCAATGTCCCATTCCCCCATGTCGATTGAAAGTTGTGCTAGCATAACAAACTACAAACATCACACCAATAAATCAGCTATTTTGGTGCTTACTCTAGACAGGCAAAAGACGTCTTGAATGAAATCTATGTAACCAGGATCCCAACAAAAATACATATCACATATGGATAAACTTATTTAGAAGCCAAATCATGTGATGATTTACTGTTAAAAAAGAAACCACCAGTTGTGCTTTTTATTGGTGAAACTGACAACCATAAAGAACCTGCATCTATATCTTTTCCAAAATAAAACATAGCAGCAATGTCCCATTCCCCCATGTCGATTGAAAGTTGTGCTAGCATAACAAACTACAAACATCACACCAATAAATCAGCTATTTTGGTGCTTACTCTAGACAGGCAAAAGACGTCTTGAATGAAATCTATGTACAAATACTAGGTGCTTGTCCAATCAAAGAACAACCGGGTAGGTTCATAACTAAAAAGGCCATTCAATCAGAACGAAACGACTCCTAATCCAGAGTCGGCATTGTCAAAGTCATAAGATTTACGTCAGTTGTTAGAACCTTTTTAGAGTTTGCAGGGACTCAAGGCGAGAGATTTTGGGAAGAATATTTATTACAAGCGAGAAGTTCTACTAAAATTCTACATACAGATCAGTCTGACATCAAGAGCAACACCAATGAGATTTTCTACACTGTAACATATTCCTAGCGTTCAGTGTCAAATTTATCTTCAGCGTTGTGTTTGAAAATCCGTTGGGAGAACGATTTTACGGATTCCGAGGTAAGTATGTGAAGGAGTTGTCTCAGCCTACGTGCAACGTGATTGGGAATCACTTCCCAAACACGCACTAAATTTATAAAAAATATAAACATAGAAAAGATTTGAATACCTGATTTATAACAACATGCAAGCACTAAGTCATGAAAGAAAACTGCCATATTACATTATCACTAGCGCCAGAGACAATTACCATGACTGGAAGTTAAACCCTCCTGCTCTTCTGCTAAGGCCTTTAGATTCTCGGGAGCTCTAAAATGCAATCCCAATAGAAGGCTATAATCAATAATTTGTTGAGACTCCAAGAACCCACAGTCCACTTTAAGTTGACTGCAACAGAAAAACAAGCTTTGGTTATGATGCATTTTATAATGCATGCCTATGTAATTAATCTCAGAATTCAGATCTAACGCTACAAGCCTACCATGCTAATACCTTCGTACAACTAAAATTATAAAATAATTGAAATCTGCAGGCACACCAGTAACTGTATTATATGCAAGATTCAATCTCCATTTATCTAATTAAAATTTACCATTCTTTGGGCCCCAAAAAAAATTAAAATTTACCATTCTACAGTTTCACAATACAGCAATATAGAAAATCTACATTGCAATATCATGGGATTGTGAATGAGGATAATGGGTCAATTTGTTACCATATTTTTAGGAGTTATTAGTCTATTTTATGTTATGAATAATAAAGACATTATTTATCTCAGTATTTTTACTATTAAATCAATGTTGGTTAGAATCTAGTATATTTAAATTAAAATATCTCAATATATCTTGAATTCAAATATTTGAATAAATACACTAGGATTACTTTATATTAATTATTGTAATATTTTCTTATAAGTAGGCTAGCCTTCCTAAAGCTAGTCATGGAGAAATAACATAACAGTTTCATTCTTTGTACTTTTGGAAGATTCTCCTAAAGTATTTGGCTGGCGATGATGAGTAAAGCGAGGTCCTTTCTCTCTCTTCCTCGTTAGAGTTGCTTGCATTGGTTATAGGAGTTTAAAATCCTTGCTCATATTCAAATGGAGATTCCCTTCCATCCGTTATTAATTTATAGGGTTAGATTCTGACTTTCTATGTTAATAAGGACCTATCACCCCTTTCTTTTGTTCTACCAATTTAGGATCCTAACACATTGGGTCATGGCCCACTAGGAAAAATAATAGAAAGAGCCCAGAAGTACAAGAGTAAGAGATGACAGAGGGAGAGAAAGAGAGAAAAGTTAGTTAAAAGAGGGATATATTATGAAGGGGTCTGTGGATAGTGAAGTTAGCATTGGATTGAGGATTAAAATCAGCTTTTTTCATAAATAATGCACACACAGCCTTGGTTCCACCAAGTAGTTACATCTAAACCAACTCTCCTTCAATCCCTTTCTTCTCTTTGTTATAAATCACAATGCCTCCTAAAAGTCACACAAAGAAGAAATACATTTAATTTGTAAATCCTACTTGATCTTTCCTGGTCACTTTACAAATTTCATGCATTCAAGAGATTAAAGTAGTTAAGAGCCTGCAACTTGTAGAATACTTCGCCATGAAATCATACAGAAGAACAATCTGACATGCCGCTGCATTTAAAAACGATTCAACCTTTGCACTGATGCCATATAAGAACAAATAACAGATGTTGGCACACAAATAGACCAGTCAGATTTTCATGAACTGAAGACCATGAATTCAAAGAATTAATGAAACCGTATCATAACTTTGTTCAGGATATCAGCAAATAGCTGCTTCGTAATGTTACATAGTTTAGGATCTCAATACCATACGCAATATTACTTACTGGTTGATGCTACAGGGGGAATACCTTGTCTCATTAGAGACACCTCTTAAGATAACTTAGGCAGCTAATTTCCATGATAAAGAGTATTTACAAATAAAACTTGCAATGCCATGGGCAAACTTACTCCCAAATAAATTGTTAGTCATAATCTTGGGTTGGTTCGGTAAATGGTCATTAATAAAAATCAAAGCAAATATATATTACATATTAACTACATTAGTTGTACAGTAGGGACTTACTGAAGTAGGAATTCTCGCAATTTCTTGTCCATATGAAATTCATATTTAAGGTCAAGATCTTTCAAGGTCGTATTTTCTGTGATTTTATCTTTGCTGGTAAATCTTCCTTGAGAAGACCCCTTCAAATCATAACGACGGTGGATATGCAGTTCTGTGCAAAACATATTCCCCATCACCACGAAGCGCACCTGATAAAATTGGCAAGCATATGTTTACATAATTTAATTGAAGATAACAGTGAGAGAAGCTAGAGATAAATAATGAATAATACCTTTTTTCCACCTCTTAGCATTATTCGGTGAAGCCCAAAAAATTTGGTGATAAGAGTATTTTCAAAATTTCCTACATGACTATAATATTTAGGAAGCATTTGAAGTAGAACCTACAAGAAGAAAAAATATGAACATAGTCATGGAAAAGGAAATTCTTTATCAAATCATTTATTACAATTTTCATAAAATTATAAAACTAGAACAAGAATGAAGAGAAGTTGATGGATTATACATTTACTTTCTTGAAAGAGCAATGTACACAGAGAGGGGTAATGATTTCATTTTGAACTCAAAAAAACTAATCCATACTAAAATGCATGATAACAAGTGTTTACAAAGAAAAATGAGCAAGAATTAAATGCTGATCAATATTGTCAAATCAGTTTAAACACTGTTACTTTAACAAAATGAGTGCTGAGTATCTATGTTTGAGGCTCACCTTATGCTATCACCACTTCAAGAAGTTTTTATTATTTAGGAAAGTCCTATGAGGTAAGTACTAAGTTCTTGAAGGACCCCAAATTTTTCTTTGGACCAGCCTTGAAGTACCCCAAAAAAAGGGTTTAACAAGAGACATTACATATCGATAGTATTAAAATCAAGAGAGGTTTTAGGTTTTACAAGAAAAAGTCATGTACTCACCATTCTTGAGCTTTTCAGTTCCAAATTTCAGTTTTCTCCTGAAATTTCCCATTTACCATTTATTCTCTATTATCTTAAAACTTTTATCTTTAACATGCCACTACACAAAAAAGCCGCGTAGGCTTTGAAGCATGGACAATTCATAGTCCTATCCGAACCTCAATTTGATATATTTTGTCATCAGAAAAGAGAGGGAATGATCAAACTCTAAAACACTTAGCCCCAACCTCAATCATGCTATGTGACCAAAACCAACCATCTAAAAAGTTTAAGATATTAGAAGCCCCATTTTACTTCAATACCGACCATCTATCTCAAAAGTTTAAGATATTTAAGAGAAGGCCCATTTTACATTAACATCCATCACAGGAAATAGAAACATGAAAACATTCATCTATCGAATTAACAAATTCAGCATTGAATTTCATCAAGTATACTTACTGATCCTAAGGATTGAAGAAATGACAAAAATCAGATAGAGATGCCTAATTATGAATATAATATTGTCATACTGTAAAATTCCCCCATTTTGCCAAGTAAAAAGACAAATAGTGACTACAAACCTTGAGTTCAGATTTCGTCAAAGTTTTGATCACAAATCTGTCATCTTGAGAAAGATAGAAGATGCTGCCACTTTTTCCAGGAGATGTTATGTCTCTCAGACCAGAGTCGCCACAAATGGACATCATGTAATTCGAAGCATCTAATTTGAACATCTCTCTCAAATTCCTGGAAATTAATGCTTAAGCAATTATGCAAAAGATAAGATAAAACATTGATAAGAGAACTATTTGGACATGGCTAGAGGAGCATTAATAGCCACTTGCATGATGCAGGCACCCAACAGCATCAAATGCACAAAGACTTGGTATGTAAGTCTTCAATTGATTAGACAGATTCAAGAAAAGATTGGACAACACTTCAAGAAGGAAGCTTCACTAGTGTGAGCCTTCCTCACAGGGTCTTGATCAGCTAGCACTTCAATGATGTTTCACTAGATCAAGACCCATCAACTTTTGTTTATATTAAACCAAATAAATCATGATGAAATAATTTTTCAAAACCTTAAAACTTTGAAACGCTTTAATCATGCAGCAACTGTCAAGAGGATATAGCTTTCCTATCGGGAAGGTATAGGGTTCATGAAGTTGATTGATACCCACCTAAAGACCATAGGGCAATAATCTTTCCAGTAAAAGTCTATGGATTTGTGTGGAGGAGTGAACTTTGAACCCTCTTTAGGGAAGTACATTCTTATTCTTGCTCGATCTCCAAAATCAGATGAACGAACGTCACGTGCAGGCACTGGTGTAATCTTTCCTACAGTATACCTGTGAATTCAGTCCAATTTATTTAAATCCAGATTTCATGAAATACATAATGCATAGTAGACAAAAAATCATATTAATTATGATTTGACAAACGTGTTTGAGTATGCACTCTTACCCCCATTTTATGTGATACTGAAATTTTAAAACTAGTTGTTTCCAAGTATAAATGGTTATCTCAATGAATTCGTCACCTAACAATTTAGAAACACCCAACACAAGCACGCAACAGCAATTATGCAATTGAATTAGTAGTTTTATTTTTCAAGCGGTCCAATAATATGTAGGCTCAGGTGTAGAGATTGAAGAGCAAAAGGCATAGTTAAGGAACTTCCACCATTGAGTCATTGGCTGCAATTGCAATAGAAACCATCAGGCTCAATAAGGCAGCCTTTCAAAAAGTGCTGAGGTAATGTGCTTTCAATTATGGAAACTGACACAATGCAATTATTAATCATTATTAATATTATTATTGTTTTTGTTGTTGTTGTTGTTGTTTAAATTTACAACGTTTACAACCGATCTTGGAGTTCTCAATAAACAGAGGACATAGGAGAAATGTCAAAAATAAAAGAGATGCTGTATGCGTAACATAAATGACAAGGAAGAACACCTGCAATTACATCATCCAAAAGTGCCAAGGGTATTAGCTAATAACTATGGAATCTGACGCATCATTTATTATCAATACAACTACAAGAATTAAAATCAATCTTGGAGTTTTCAACAAATGGAAGATAAAGTGAAAATTGTAACATGCTTAAAACATAAAAAGGAGGATGGTAAGATTACTTCAAAAATAACAGAGGAGGATGGAAGAATGTGTAATTATCAAAGGCCTCATACCATTACTAAAATGTTAGATCCACAAATTTACCTGATGCCAAGTTGCAAGTTAAGCTTCAGATAATAGCTTCGACGCCCTCCAAACATGTCCATGCATGAACTTGGCTTTACTTGTTGCACCGCAAACTTATTTTGCCTTTTGTTTTTGCAAAATACTTCTGAGTGTTTCCTATTTTTCTCCATAATTAAAACCCCTTGCATGTATTCCCTTTCATATACCCAAGTAATTTTATCAGGGTCCTCAGAATGACCTTCATCAGAGGCAAGGGACAACCTCTGTGAGGAATCATTGCATATGCATTCTTGAGCAGGATGATGTCGGCTCCAACTAGAATCCAGTGAAGTCTGATGAGATATATGACGTGAACTTCTTAAACTGGCACTACCTGATACCTTTTCTGAAAGGCTGCGTTTAACCTTTGAATTTGGAGCCTTATGTAGCTCTAAATCCAAATTTGAACCACCATCACCATTGCTAAGAGAGCTACACCATTTCCTCAAAGATGGATGTTTAATGCCAGCAGGGTAGAATGTTCCTTTTCCATCCTTTAGACCCCTACTCCAAGTCCCAACATAAAGCCCCCCATCTGCAAACCTATAAACTCCCGATCCATGTCTAAGCCCATTTGACCAAAAACCATCAAAAATATCACCATTAGCCCACTTCATAACCCCTCTACCATCTATTATACCACTTTTCCAATTCCCAATATATGTATTTCCGTTACTCCAAGAATACCTACCACTATCTTCATGTACTCCCTCCTTCCATAAACCTTCATAAACATTGGAATTGGAATACTCCTTTCGTCCTATCCCATGCTTGGCATTCATCCTCCAGCCCCCTCTGTAAATAGACCCAGAAGATGTTGTGAAGGTGCCATAACCATGAAGATAATTCCCAGAGAACTCACCTTCATACTTTGCCCCTGTTGACCATATAATCAGTCCCTTGCCTGTCATTTTCCCATCTTCCCAATCACCCTCGTACACCGTTCCATCTAACCAAACGTATTTTCCCTTGCCATGGGGCATTACTCCCTTGATCTCACCAATATACACATCCCCATTTGACAAGGGCTTCTCATCAAGCCTACAATACAAAACAGTAGAATATAATATATGCATACAGATGGCATAAATACAATGACAGAAAGATGAAAGGAGTAGGAGTTGCTTTGAATATGACCTTCCACTTCCCTCCATGTCCAACATGCTTTCTTAATCTAGTTGATTAGGACGTACCCAAGTTCCATTTCCTCTTGTTGTAGGTTAGAAAGAACACACATTAATCAGAAAGGGAACACTATTTTCCCATTTACAGCTCCATGACGTTATTTTCACCAGTGGAAGAATTCTAGAACATAAGAAAACAACCATAGTGAGAGTCTGAAAAAACACAGGAGTGGGAAAATCATAGCAAGCCTTCAGTAGGTTTCCTTTTACTGAAGAATGCTTTCTGGAACTTCTAAAGATTGCAACAAAAATAACACCAGTCAAATACAGATTGACAATTAAAATCACTTGCAATTGAAATTTAGGGGAGATCAAGGGCTAGCTGGCAGAAAGATTTGCCCCCTTGCTAGCAGAACAGACTAGACAATTCTGTTTGACAAATCAATGGTCAAGAAGTCAACAATACAAGGCATTACGTGTTGAAAACTAGAAAATGATTTGCTAGATATGGAGAAGATATGCACCAACAGGCAGTTTTTACGAGGAACAAAAGTGAGTTAAGGGTATGTAAATTGGTTCTTTAGTCTTGAATAGCTTTCTGAATACAAATCCTCCCTCTCTTATTTCTGGAGCCTTTTTTTTTTCACTTCATCTAGGATGGAATGGCAGGGTCAACCCAGCCCACGATCTTTTGAAATAAATACACCTTACTTTTAGTATTCAATGCTTAAGATTACGATTGCTAAGGATTTCTCATGAAACTAATCTTAGGAAACTTAGAACACCATGTTTTTGTAAGTTACACAATAAAGTTTCCCAAGGAATCTTAATTTCCCCCAGTATTTTAGTTTTTTACAAAATTTCAGCAACTTAGTCCCAACTGCATCCATGTAATTTCAGCTTTCCCATCTTATTTTCTAACATGTATTCAACTCACACATTTTAATTTTTATTGACTACCAGGCTATTTAATCTTCGGGATCGAATTGGCTGAGTAAATAATTCCTTGTGGTAAATATAAAACCTTTATGCCAAACACCCCCAAAAATTAAGAATTTCCGCACTCAAACGAACAAATCCCAACATCAATATATCTCAGTCTAACACTGTATCCAGCAATAATGCAGCAGACCAAGGGTGAGTTCATTGACCCAAAACAAGCATAATATAATTAGGAGTCACCTCCTTGGTTGCTGCACTCAGCTTTCTTCATATATGAATGCTGCAGATCAATATTTAGTGACACGGTCCCAAATATCGTATCTTTAGTGCACTTAGATGAGCTTGTGATGAGTTCCCATTGACCTGAGGATGAGCCATGAATCCTGCTGTAAATATCACCAACAAAATTGACAACTAGCTCATCTAAACACAAATATATTACCATAACTATAAGCATGGAATCCCACTTTATAGACTACATAGGCAAATACTACCATCATAACCCTATGTTCTTATTTGTTCTACTCACCAACTAAGGAAAACATTGCTTCTGGGAGGTTCATATTATGATTTAATAAAAGAGTAAGGAAAAACATGGATAGATGCATGATGAGTATAAACATATACGTATCTTATTTGTTCTTAAGTAAAATTGAATATAAAAATATCCAAATCCAAACCCAATCATAAAGTCAGAGCACTTCCCCGGAAACAAAAAAAAACGAAAGGAATAAGTCAAACTTTTCCAGTAGACAGGGATACAATAGAAGTTTCTTAAACCGATTCGCATTATACGGTTCTACTTTATAGCAGACAATGAAGAGGCCCGCATTGAACAAAGAACGTTTAGTTAGTTGGTTCAGTAAACCAAAAGGGTGTCAAAAAAGGCATCTACAGAACTCCAAGGTATTGTATTGAATCCATAAGCTACAGTAAGATAGTTAGAAATGATACAACGGAGAAAATCAGCAAATCGAATGATCGCAAAAAGAATCAGCAAACTGACCTTCGTTCGATTGGAGATCAATACCCGTCTTGCCAAAGCAAAACTCAAATTGAGAAGATTCCCAAAAATTAAGCTTGAAGCACACAGCAGCAAGTGAACCCTTATTTTTGTAAATATCTGAGACAAGAGTTCACCAATCCATCATGCCTAACAGCCCTTTATTCATTTCCAAGGCGACAAGTGAGTTGTCACTATTAGCCAAATATTGAATTAATCAATAAAATAAAATTGAAAAGTGAAAGAGATTATACCACCTGCAGATACTATGCTTAAATCGACACCTCATGCCACCCCACTCTCTCTCTCTCTCTCTCTCTCTCTCTCTCTGCAGATACTATGCTTAAATCGACACCTCATGCCACCCAACTCTATATATATATATATATATCTTGCTGTTGCTCTGTTGAATGAACAATCGCTTCTTCCATAGCCTTTCCGTTTTCTTTTAGCTGGAACTGGTTGGTTGCTTGCCCATGCAAAGCATGAAGGGCCCTTTCCGCAGAATTATTTCTTGTCCCCTCGTATAACATCGAGCACCATCTGCACTTTTTAAAAAAAATCCAGAAAGAAAAAAAGAAAGAAATACACACTTGAGTTCTTAATAGAAGACCAAGGCTTTAATGGAAAAAAATAAATAAACTACAAAGTAGTCGTATATTAAAGATAAGTAATAGTTTAGTTTCATTCTAACATATCATAAGATAAACATGTGAGAAAAATTTTATTTGTTAAAATACGAAATAAAAATGTATTTAAATGAAGGTTGTCTAACGGTTGACTTTAATAAAAAAGTCTACTCCCTTACAATAAGATAAATTAATATTCAAATCGCTATAAGTACTTGGGCCAAATGATTAGGAGTTGTTTTCAATTTAATCAATGGTCTCATATTCAACCTCTAGGCATGTGTCCGAAATAATTACTCAGAGGTAATAAGGTGCCCACATCATGGTCCAACACTTTAGTCAAATTAGTCATTCAAATATCTGGTAATAAAATCTAAAAGAGAAGCCAGACACTGGGCTTGTCTGTTAAAGTAACTGTAAAAGTCAAACGCACGTTCAACAGTGTTTTTCCACAAAACGAGAATCTCCTTCACATATTTACCTCGATTTGCGTGAAAGTACTTCTCTACCGCTTTTCCGGGCATACTGATTAATTAATGAAAAAAGGTTTAAATCACATTACAAGATATACCCCACCAGCCCATCTTAGACATGGTTGACTCTTTTTTTTTCGGTTGCCCGCCCGGTTCACCGGAGCTTCGCTCCGACTACGTCCGGACCCGATCCACGTCGCGCACCTGGCATGGTGGGTGAGTCTCCCAACGGTGGCTGCTGCATACACAAGGCTCGAACCCGAGACCTTGCTTAAGCTGGAACAAGCCGCTTACCACTTGATCCAACCAGCCGTTGGTACATGGTTGACTCTAATAGTGGATAAATGAGAAGTAAAAAAAGATTAAGGCAATCTGGCCCATTAATTATTTTCGTTCTGTAGTGGGAAAAAAATTGATATTATTATAAAATTAATGGAACTCAATCCGTTATAATTATGAAATTAATATGTAGGCATTAAAAGAGGACAGGTATTTTTTTTGTTATTTTTTTGTCGTTTTATGCATGGCTCTCGGAATCTGACCTTTTGGCAACAGTCACATCGATAAGAGATGTTAGGGAGAGGGCCTTTGAATTTTTTTGCCACCATGGTTCCATTCTGTTGTTGACATTGAGGCATTCGTTGAGCAAGCAAGTGGTTGGATGATTCGATGGAACATATGTTTATTTGAAAATCTGTTGGGAGAAATGAGTTTACGGATTTTGAGATATTTTTACATATTTTAATATACTTTTTATCTTAACTTACATGTACCGTTAGGAAAAGTTCTGTAGTGGGAAAAAATTGATATTATTATAAAATTAATGGAACTCAATCCGTTATAATTATGAAATTAATATGTAGGCATTTTTTACGGACAACATTGTTGTAACCAAGGTTGTCCTCGGCTCTTGAGCTCTTCCAAGACGGATTGCTTCTAATGAGAATGTGCCTGTTTGGAAACTCCGTTGGGAAAATGGATTTTGCAGATTTTGAGGCATTTTAGGAATTTCGAGATGGTTTTACAGATTTCAAGATGGTTTTTATGAATTTCGAGATGGTTTTTACAGATTTCGAGATGGTTTTGTCTCGACTTACGTGCACCGTTTGAAAAAATGGCTTCCCAAACAAGCACAATATGGGATACAATGAATCTGTTTGCATCATTTTAGAAATATGTCCATACATATATATATACATAACTCATTTCACATTGTCACTTCATAAATAATAAATCACATTAAAAATAATGGAGTTGGCGAGTGGGCGCGGGAGGAATCACCACATTAGGCGGAAATCCTTGGGATTAGTGATTTTCCGACAAAGATAGTGCAAGGAGAGTAGGTTGAAGAGGTGAAGGGGACGGTTGACCATTG
>JANTPZ010147666.1:0-10390 GCA_025593235.1 Vachellia pachyceras | reverse complement strand
TTTTTGGTATTTTTGAAATTGAAGAAGAAAAATTAGGCAGAGATGGAATGAAAATGGAAGTGTTATGATAAGTTCCTCTTGAAAACGAATTCCATCACAGTTCGCAAAGGATTAGGTAGAGTAATTACTTTTCGCACTAAGGTTTCGAAATCATAAACCCTAACAATTCGAATGGGTCCGGAGATGCACACAGTGACCTTCTATATCCCCACCACGACTTGTTAGGTCACGAATAACATGGAATGAACTCCACCCCATGAAATCCTTGAAGGGCACTTAGTGTGTGTACGAAAATCGCAAAGTGACAAAATCAACTCCATGCATATTGACTCTAAAACCAAGCACAACTAGGATGATAGAAGAGAACAATAAGACTTCATTGAATAAGCCAAATGAACTCCATTTAACTTTGTCAATCACAAAACAACTCAATACACAATAATCCAAGTTTGGCTCAACCGAGACCAAGTATTTACATACAAATCACATAGTCCAACTTGGATCCTAAGTAATCTATATAACGTAAATACAGATTGAAAGCAAATACTCCCCTTTCGGCACTTCGAACTTCGGCTTACTCCATCTTCAAGAGGTTGGAGATGCTCAGCTCCTCATGGAAGGAAGAATCATACTCCAAATGGAAGGATGAAGCATTGCGGATGGATGGATGGTGGAAGAAAATGGGTGATGGTAGGGTTTGGAGAGTGTGTAGATGAGAGAAAATGGGTGAATGAGTTCTTGCCTCTTCTCAGCCTCCTTCTTCCTCCTCTCTCGAAAATTACCCTAAATGGGGTATTAAAACCGTTCTGGGTCGGGTCTTTGAAGGTTGGATCGGGTTATTTCCATCTGGAGTAAAAATCAGGTGCTGATATGCGATTTTCACCACGACCAACTATGGATTTCGCCGTGGCGAAACTCTCCCGAGAGTTAACCGTCTATTTGCTTGAACTTTGGCCGCGGTGAACTTTGTTTACGCCGCGGTGAACATATCCAGAGTTGCTGTCTTTGCCCTTTTGCACAGAATTCCTGAAATGAAATAACAAACTTTGGCAGTATCACTTGCTCATGAAGGAATTAAGGCACAAATATATCGTTATTCATGGCATATGACCCCAAAATTACATTAATCCAATTCAACAACTCCTAATCACAATTTAAGCACAAAAAGGTCATGAATGGGCCAAAATTGACTCTATATATGACTCTGGAAATTCAAGAGGAAAATTAACATAATTAAAGCTCAATCAGCCCTATATTTAAATATAGGGCGCCGTAGCCTATGGCGCCCTATATTTTAAGATAGGGCACCGTAGGATAGACATATAGCGCAGTAAGCCCTAACTTTCTACTCCCTTCACATACGCACCCCCCCCCCGAGAAAGGGCGCCAATTGGGTTAAGAATAGGGTGTAAAAAGTACTTTTTGTAGTAGTGATAGCAAAACTAACTAAACAAAAACATTGTGAATGAGCATATTACAACTTTAAAACAAGTGTATGATCATATAACATGTGACATGTTCAAACTAAATTTTATATATGCATATGGCAATAGCAATCAAGGTCACATTTCATACACATATCATTCACTTCATTCTTCACAAAGATCATTCACCATTCACAACAAAGTTTCATAAAACAAGTTTAGTTTAGTAGTTTTGCTACCTCAAGATCTTAGCTTTTCCTTTTTCACTTTAGGGCTCTCTTGAATAACCTTCCAAATGTGGTCTTGAAGGTCTCAACTTCCTAAAGATCATGTCACAATATTCACATGAATATCCATCCATCATAATGCAAGAAAACTTGCAAAAACGCAATAAAGCTTCCTCTTGCATTTTCAAGACCCTTACAAGTTCAAGACTTAACTTTTATGGTCCTTAATGCTTCTTAAATCCCTTTCCTATTTTTACCCTACACAAAAATTCATTTTGAAGCCATTGGAAGCATTATAATCATCAAAATCCCACTCCTTCTTTTTCTTACAAATTTTCGAAAAACAGAAAAAAGAAGGGTTTTGGATTTTTCAACTTTTGCTCATGAATGCTTGTATATATATTCTTGCTTCCAAATCATGATTCAAGCATAAAAATACTCAAACACATTTTCTCTTTTCAAGATATCAAATGGACAGCACCTCCCGATAAACTTATAGTTTCCAAAGTTTCAACAACAACTCCCAACAATAACCAAAACAACAACAACCAACATCAACCAATCTTTACTACTTTAAAGAAGGGTTTGCAACCTTTTGTTACTTTAAAAACCTTTCCTTTTCCATTTTCACCTTTTAAAATCCTTGCCTCTAATCCTCAAAAAGAGAGACTCATTCAAGAAATCAAACCATTAGAAAGGTGAAAGAGGTTGCAAGACTCAAGGAAAGAGGTTGCTTGGGACTTTACCTTGCTTGTGAGCTCTTCCTTCTTCCTTGTGAGAGCAAAAATGGAGTCTTGGGAGCTTGGGAGAGGAGAGAAAGATTTCAGACTTGAGAGAGAGAGAAGTGGACGGTTTTTGGGAGCAAATGCAGTGGATTAACTACTTAAAATGTCTCTTGGAATAATGAAGGGATGAGATTAAAACTTGGTCTCCAAGTTTTGCTCTTGAATGGAGGAGATTATGCCACTTGTCAAGCTCATGTAGTGAGTGAAAAAGCTGTCATGATTACTCTCAACCACCTCATTAATGACTCAGTTAGGCCAACTAGCTCCATTGCTATCTAGTTACTTGATCCGGTTACACGCATTTTCGTAAAGTAACCTTTATCCGGGTAACTTTCTTTTTGCTTTTCCGGAGAATTTCTCTCTCATGTGGCGCCATTCCCTAGGCCTCCTTGCCTAGGTGGCATCATCTCCCTTCTCAAGGTACCGCTGGCTTTTCTCATAATTCGTCAGGATTCCTCGATTCCCGCGAAACACCGTAAAACATACTTCCTGCGGCCAATTTGACTTAAGGGCATGGAAAATTTCTAGAATTTTCCCTGACACTCCAGCCCTTATCCGTTCCTCAAAATTCTTCCCAGATTTTCCGTAATTAATTTTCTAAGAAAATTCTTTTTCGGGGTTTTCGGGTACTGATGTTCTCCGTACTAAGAAATTACCCACACCGGATACTGTATAATAATTTTATTAAATACTTTAGGACCCAACTAAACTTTTCTCAGTTTGAGTCTCTGGCGTTTAAAGACTCCTGCTACCTCAAATAATTACTTCTCAGTCTTCTAAACCTCTAAAAATCCTTAATTACAGAAATGCCACTGCATTCCTTTCTCTTTCTTACTTTCTCTATAATTACAAAAATGCCACTACCTTTCTTACATCTCTCATAATTACCAAAATGCCATCACTTTTCTACTTTTTCTCAATTCCAACCTTACCCTTGGTTAACTTTGACATTTTTGGTAAACTTTGACTTTTCAGTCAACTTTTACTTTTTGTTTACTTTTGACCAAATTATCAAAATGTCCTTATTATTTGATGACATTATACGCCCTAGTCCTTTTTATTCAAAATGACGATTTTAGCCTTGTCATTTGTGCCAAATGACCATTTTCCCCTTGGGTCATTCTTACTTAAAATCCTTAAGAATAGGGACTTAGTCAATCATGATCTTTCTTGTCTAGAGGCATTTTCCTTTCTATATTTCCATATCTATTGGCATTAAATCATCACATAATTTACCGGATTATCCTCTATTTCCACTGCAAGAATATATGGATATTACAAGCGTAGATTAAGGTAAGACCAGTATGACTTTGATAAGGTATGGAGATACGAGTCAAAGTCATAGGCACTTGTAAGAGTACAAGGTGCTGGACCGACCTGCTATGAGAAAGCTGTATGGATTAAGTCATTAGCTTGTCTCATATGTGATCACATCACAATGCCCTTTAACCTGAGATCATCATGGATTCCTACATGAAAGTCACCAAGCTTTGACCTAGTCAAAAGTCACCTTTGACCGGGTGATGATAAAGGCTATAATAAGGCTTAAGGGTTTTCATGTGGAGGAATGTAAGTGATCAAGATGTGATTTGTCCCTCACATTAGTTGAGAGATATTACTGGGCCCCTCGATGAGTGACTCTGAGAAATGTATTGCCATACTATAACGAAAAATGTGTTTTTTTTCTTTGATCAGACTACTCAGGGATCGAGAAAGTAATGGTCGGGAATATGAGGATGACATCATCCATGCCTCATCCTTGACCGAGATATCGTGTGACAATAGGGACTTGATGTGGTTGTATAAAAGGTTGTGTCGTGTTAACGATCCCCGTATGATTTGGGTAGTATAATGTCTTGCTAGAGACCGCTTGCAACTTGTAGGTTTTTGTTGAGATTAGCCCACTGCCAACTTTATATGGGCCTATAGGGTCGTACGCAAGAACAGCCCAACATGAGCTTTCTAGGGTTTATTCGAATTTTGAATATATGTATATGTATGTTATGTAAATAATATTTGTGTGTGTTAGTTTAATATTTAATTTATTTGATAAATTAAATAACTAACATTAATTTAATTTATAAAGATAAATTAAATTCGTTAGCTCATTATTTGGATTAAATAAATGGATATGATTTGATCAGATCAATTTAATCCAAATTAGGATTGCAAAATTCGAATTTCAAATTTTGAATTTAAAGATTAATAAAGATTAATCTTGAATATCCTTTTGAAATTCAAATTCAAGATAGATTTTGAATATCTTTTGAAATTCGAATTTTAAGATTAATAAGGATTAATCTTGGATATTCCTTTTGAAATTCAAATTTAAAGATTAATAATGATTAATCTTGAATATCTTTTTGAAATTCAAATTTCAAGATTAATAAAGATTAATCTCAGATATCATTTAGATTTCAAATTTCAAATTTCAAGATTAACAAGATTGATCTTGAATATCTTTTTGAAATTCAAATTCGGATTTTTTGAGATTAATAAAAGATTAATCTTAGATTATAATGCACTCCATGAGCTCTATCAATATTATAGATGGTAAGTACGGATCAAGAATTTGGCGCCGTTGCCGGGGAAGTGAAGTGCCAGTAGTTATTAGATTGTGTTTTTGTTTGTTAGCTATTCATCTTTGTTCATAGTATAGGATTAGCCTGTGAATATCTTAGCATTGCATAGTAGATTGCATCTGTTTCTGCTGTATTCTGCATAAAAATTCGCATTTTAGTCGTGACCAATTTCATTTTTCGCCGCGACGCACGCTCAATTTCACAGAGAAATTCTTCTCGGGTGTGTTGCGCCGCGACCAAAATTGACTTTAGCCACGACCAACGTTGCAATTCTGGACTCTCGATTTCTCTCGGGTACTCTTTGCCGTGACATAAATACATTTTACCCGCGGTGAACATACCATTTTCACTCTTCATTCGTTTCATTCATTGCATTTTCAACAAATTCATACAATACATTCATACATACCTTTCAAACACACTCGTTCATACACTTACCCACATTTTTCCTGTCCATTTTGGGTTATTCATTTTGAGTTGTGTTAGTTTATCTTTTGCTTTGAATTTTTCTCTTATATGCCCAGAAAGAATCAACTTGAACTTTTTGATCCAGAAATTGAGAGAACATTGAGGGAGAGACGTAGGGCTAACAAAAGAAAAGAGAAGGGCAAGGTAGTTAGGGACTTAGGCTTAGAAGTAGGAGAATCTAGCTTAGGACAAGTAGGAAAATTAGGAGAAACTTCAGGAGAAACCATGGCTGAAAATGTACCAAACCTAGAAAACAGGAATGTAAATGAAAATCAACAAGGGAATGGTAATAGGAGAAATGGTGAAAAAGAAAGAATAGGGAGAATAATGGAAACAATAGAAGAAGAACTATAAGAGAAGCCACGACCTCTGATGTTAATTATGATCCGTTTACTGCTGCTTGCCCAAATTTTAATGTGAATTTTGAAATTAAAGGTTTATTAATTAATTCTCTTCCTAAATTTCATGGCTTGCCAGGAGAGGATCCATACATCCATTTCCAGTCATTGTCAATGATTTGCCAGAGTATGAAACCAGTTGGAGCCTTACTTGACCAAGTACTGTGGAAAGTTTTCCACTTATCGTTGGAAGGGAAGGCAAGAGAATGGTTCATGAGTCTTCCGAGGCATGTGGCCAATGCCTATCACAGTTGGGTAAATTTGAGGAAAGCATTTTTGGAGAAGTACTTTCCAGCATTAAGAATTTCATCAATGAGGAAAGAGATCTACTCCTCACGTCAAGAGTATGATGAATCGTTGTAATCGGAATAGATTTCAAGACCTTCTTTCAAGATGCCCTCACCATCAAATACCGGATGAGCAGTTGGTTCAATATTTCTATGATGGGTTGAAGAGCCAAGAAAAAGGGATGTTGGATGCAGCTGCTAGACGTTCATTAATTGATTTAACCTCCAAAGAAGCTTGGGAGCTTATCAAGAAGATGGCTTTGAACCATCAACAATATAGTGTGAGAGACACTAGGGCTGCCCATGAAATTGGACATTCAAATGCTCATAACAGAAGAATGGACACCCTAGAATCAAAAGGTAGATTCTTTGGAAAGTAAAGTCACTTCACAATTGTCTCTCATCACTGCTGAGCTGAAGAATTTGAACGTTAATAGATCACCGCCATCTATGGATTTAGCTGCTCTAAGTTATGAAACTTGTGGGTCAGTAATGCATATTACAAGTGTGTGCCCAAGCCGATTCGAAGAAGTTTTAGCAATGTATCAAGGGAGATCGAACCAGAAATGGGATCCCTACTCAAACACATACAATGAGGGTTGGAAATCAAATCCAAAGTTCAGTTGGAAAGGCGAAGAAGCCAATGCCCAAAGATTTCAAAGGAATGTAGGAGCTGGACCTTCCAACTCCAACATGCAAAATACACATCAAGCCTTGAGTGTGCCACCAAAGGAGGATACAAATCAGTTGCTGCAAAATATGCTGGTGCTACTCAAGGAAGAGAAGGCTTCCACCTCAAATCAATTCAATTCGCTTGCCTCACTTATTCAGAAAGATTCTTCGAAGAATGACGCAAGATACGCTTCTTTAGAAAAGAGGATGGAGCAGTGGGAAACAAAAGCCGAGAACTTGAATTCCTTCGTCACTCAACTTTCTAACCACATGAGTGAACAACAAGTGAGGAATGGAGGCTCCATACCATCAAATACAGTCATCAACCCCAAGGGACTGAATGCAATAAATTTGAGAAGCGGGAGGCAAGTGAGATTTGGTGATGAAGAAGAACATGAGAAAAGAGAGGAGGATAGTGAATTTGAAGAAATTCCACAAGCTGCTGGAAAAGAGAAGAGGAGTGAGGGCACAAAAGAAGAATTGTTGCTGAGAAGAGAGAGTGCCTCATCCCAACAAAAGAAGAAGAAAGAAGAGTTTTAGAGCAAGGGACAACGAGTAAGAGCAAGGAAAGAAATAAGCATGGTTCAACCTCGTCAAAAAGTAAAGAGGTAAACATTTATGAACTCTCTTTTCCCAATTCATATTTGATGAATAAAAAGCTTTTTGAAAAAGATAGTGAAAAGGAGGTTTATGATTTGTTTAGTAAAGTAGAGGAGAATATACCATTACTTGACTTAGTCAAAAAGGTCCCTAAATATGCTAAATATCTCAAAGACTTGTGCACCAATAAAAGGAAATTTAGACCTAATGAAAGAGTCTAAGTAAGCTCAAATGTTTCAGCCTTGTTTAAACCGTAACTTCCTGTGAAATGTCAAGACCCAGGATCCTTCACCATCCCTTGCACTGTAGGAAAGATAACAATAGGGGGAGCGTTGTTAGATCTAGGGGCTGCTATTAATGTGATGCCAAAGTTCGTTTATCAAGCCTTAGGGGTCAAGAACTTGAAACCTACATCTGTGGTACTCCAACTAGCTGATAGATCGATGAGGTATCTAAATGGGATAGTTGAGGATATTCTTGTAAAGGTGAAAGACTTAGTTTTTCCTGCTGACTTTTATGTGCTTGATATGTCTAAAGAATCCATTAATGAATCCACCTTGATTTTAGATAGACCCTTCTTGAGGATGGCTAATACTATGATTAGCATGAAAGAAGAAAGCATATCAATGGAAGTAGGAGAAAATAAGATCAATTTTAACATTTATGAGGCTATGAAGCATCCTTACGTGGATTATTCACTGTTAAGTGTTAATGCCCTTGATGATGTGGTAGATGATGGATGTGTTGAACTTGAAATGGAAAATGAACTAACATGTTCACAACATTATTCATATGCACCATTTAATGATGACAACCTGAAAATTCCTGTTAAACCTCCTAATCCACCATTGTGCTCTTGTGAAACCATTGAAAAATGCACCTTTCTTGCATCGGTTGACAGCATGCTTTCACCGCTGTACTCACATTTTGAGAAAACAACCGATGAGTGCATGCATACTTTTCCCTATATAAATAGTGATGACACCTCCGGGAGAGGTATTTTGATTGATTTTGCAGAGCATTTAAGAAGAACATCGCCTGAACCGGCTGTACCTGTGTATGCGTTGTATGGAAAATCAAAAGAAGAGCATGGGGACACCAATGAAACTCACAAACCGCCATGATTATCAAGTTGTTCCTTTCCTCTCCTTAATCATTTGCTTTAAGCTTTCAATGAATATGTTGTGAATACGAATGATTCGAGTATGGGGGAGGAACATATCCAGTAGTAGTAGTTTAGTCTTTATATGTAGTGTAGGATTGTTTTAAATTCAATAAACACCCTTAAAATTACGATTGGCTTGTCTCCAAGAGGTCTGTTGTTGAAAAGAGTTCTGCTTGCAAAGTTAGAATGTGCATATTGTTTGGTTGAAGTTTCAGGCTTGAATGCTGGCTATTATTGTGTGTTTTGTGTTTCCATCTCTGTGATTTTTCCTCTCTGTGATGTTTCGCCGCGACTAAAGTCCATTGTAGCCATGGCCAGTTCTGTTGATTGACTCGTGTAAGCTCTCGGGAAGTATTCATCGCGACTAACTTTTGTTTTAGCCGCGGCCAATTTTGTGACCTTTCATATTTTCGCCACGACCAAACAATGGTTCGCCGCGGCTAAAATCGTGCCTCTTTACCTACGCCATTTTCTTTTTAAGCCAATTTTTCATTCCCTTCCCATTCACGTTATCGTTCCGCCATCGCTGCCATGGTTTTTTCCGCCAATCGCCATGTACTTCACCGTTGGCTACCACGACTCTCGCATTTCTCAGCTATTCTTCGTGTTTTTCATCTACAGTAAGCATTCCATCTATTTCATTCAATTTCATTGTGTTTTGTTTCACTTTTTGCTTTGTGTTCATTGCTGCTATCGTCGCCTGTTCTGCGATTTTCATCGCGATGAAAAAGAGTATTCGCCGCGACTAAATATACATTTAGCCGCGATGAACACTGCTTTTCGCCGCGGCCAGCTTCAACAGTTGCTGTTTTTTGCCTGTGTTAACTTCGTATTTTTGTTGTTTTCTGTACCATTTTTGTTAGTCCAGCTAGTAGCCATGCCTAGGACTAAATTTCCCAATGTAGTAGAACACCCTAGCCCTGAACCTGAACCATCTCAGACTTTTGAGGAGATCTTAGAGCTTACTGTCGAACGTCCTTTGGTTAAGGAACGGTCATTTCCTGTGACTCCTGCTGACCATCCTTTTGTTAGGCGTATGACTCAGTCCGGCCTTCTCGGCCTTATCCGCCAGCGTTCCCAAGGGAACCTAGCATTCGTTCACCATTTCTATGCCATTTGCCGTCATGAGTCTGCCATTTTCATCGATTGCAGAGGGAAAACCCCTATGCAAGCGATAAACCGTGATACCATAGGTACCCATCTTGATCTACCCATACCTGAACGTGAGCATTTCATTCAATTCTGGAGTTTGCATGTCCCTACAGACGAGATTACTGAGATTCTGTGTTTACCCGGGAAGGGTTGGCATGTTCCTAGGAGGTCTGTGATGTACATCCGCCATTCCGAGTGTCATCCGGAGACGAAACCCTTCATCCACCTAGTATGTAGCAACATCCTGCCCACCAACCACCTTGCGAACCTAACGAAGAAATAGGCTCTCTGCATTTACATGTTAATGCAGGGGATCAATTTCGATATATCCACCCTAATTTATTCTTCCCTTCGTGAGGCCGTACTCACATCGAAAACCATGAAGGCCATCATTTTTCCGCACCTCATTTCTGACATGTTCGCTGAGTTGGAAATACCAGAGTACCCTACCGACCACCCATTTGCCCCCGTCCCTATGTTCATGGCGTTCCCTGTCTCGCGAATCGCAAAACAGTGTCATTGGTCAACCTTGAAAATTTGCCAAGAATTAAATTTATAATCTCCAAGGGTTGTGTAGTTGCAACCCAGGGTCGTTCTCACCGGAAGCAAGTCACGCACCAAAAGTTTTTA
>JANTPZ010147665.1:0-10905 GCA_025593235.1 Vachellia pachyceras | reverse complement strand
TTGCTTTTAAAGTGAGCATATAACTTGCTGAATCCCTTATGATGTTTTGTGACAGTCATATTCCTCTCGAATGATAGGTTTTTGGTTTTCATTTTAAAGCTCGAGAACATCTCAGGAACTGAGATCATCACGGTTGAATTACTGGCTTCTTCAATATTTGGCAGGACAGGCACTCCTGTATCACCTGTTGCTCCTATTACATTCCTTTATGGTATGCCACACTTCGCCAACCAGATTACTCATAGGATTCTCTTAGCGGCTTTTACTTTAAGCTAAGCCCTAAATTTTTCTGGCAGATTCAATGAAACCTGGTGTTACACTAAGGACCAGCTCACAAAGCGTAACAAAGGAATCTCATATCAACATAATTGTTGAGTTCACAAAGCCAGTCTTTGGATTTGAGGCCACTATGGTAGAAGTAATCGGAGGAAGACTAATCAGGCAATTGAATTGGGCAATGCATTTTATATATTACTAACAAACAAGATCATGACACTCTCCACATGATGATCCATGTAAATTTAAAATTATTGCTATTTTAGTCTATTGAGCGGTTCAATTTTTGCTTCATGTAGGTTAAAGGAGCTATCAAGAGCACTATACTCGTTGTCTGTTCAAGCAGTAACTCAAACAGTGGTGTCAGTTACCGTTCCTGCAGGGAAGGTAACTGATATTTCAGGAAACGAAAATATGGCCTCTAACAAAATTGAAGTAAAGCATTGTATGAGTAATTCTTTTCTTTCTGCATATGTTTACTATTCTTTGATTACTCAACGTTCATTTTCTTAGCATCAAGACTTGAATGCTTTTTATCTAAATCAACCAATCGCAGAATGAGTAATGTGCACTTACGGAAATACCTGATACATTAAGACAACAGTGTAGATCTCACGATATATACCGCATACTTACATATAGACAAATATATGTTTAAAAATGTGTTAATCTTTGAGCAGAGATTCAGATGCTATTATTTTTGTATTTATAAACTGGTCATGATCTCCTCAGTTTCCGCTCCTGCAATGTCCATTGCTTTACATTCATTTGTGAGCGCTGGGACAATTGCTACATCACTTGTGGCTGCAATATTTTCACTCTCCTCTGCAAATCTACAAGCAATAACCACACTTGCTTCAGGAGGTACAGAAAGTGCTACTTCCGGTCCATCAACAAATCTACATGTAAATATTGAAGACTTTGGTAACAATTATGTATTTCTCAGAGCTCACGTACAGACACTCAATCTCTAACAAAGTATGGGTTTCCTTACAGGGAATGATAGGACACCTACAGATCTTTGCCCTCTCAGGCTGGTTTTCAGTTAATCAACCTATTGAATACTCAGAGGCAACAAGAGGTCTCCAGTGGCTCATACCCCATCACAAGCTTCCTTGGAAAGATGTCGGTACCTCAACCTCAGGCAGCAAAGGTTTTTCAGAAGAAAATTTTATTATAACTGATGGCTTGTTTGTCGGGGCCAAATCTCACAAGATTAACAGGGACCGCCGTCAAAATGACTTTACAAACTCTTCATATGTTGAACATGTAGCCGCACTGCCAAATGAGAACAACTCAAAACTTGGCTGGTTTCCCCATCAGCACAACGTTAGTATAAAAAGTACATCCTTTGGTCAACCTCTCAGTTCTGGTGAATATTTTAGTTATTTCCTGGTGAGTGAGTATGCAGTATCATTTTTAAGAATGTGTCCGTCAGTACAGAGCATTTCACAATTAAATTATCTGCCTTGTAGAGAGGAGAACCGATGTCAGCAAGCAATGTCATCAAGAAACTGGGAAATTACAAAGGGTATAGCTTCACGATAACCTTTATGCTTAAACATTAGATTCAAGACAATCACTGTCACAAGACTTCTAGTTTTTTTTTTATATCCATTAGTGACAGATTGAACTTTTGATTTTGCATAGATAAAAATTCTTGAGGTTGTTTTCTAACAGGTGGCTGGACTTGGAGAAGAACTTGTTCTGGCTTGGTGTAGGAGGAGGCAGTTTAGTTTTAATTCATGTTTTCATCATATTATTCTTGAGATGGAGGACCGGAATATCACCTCGAGGAAGTCTATCAGTTCTAAGGTTTGAGCTCTTTCTCCTGATTCTCATGCTGCCATGCATTTCTCAGTCTTCAACGTTTGTGATAAAAGGTAAGAGACTACTTTTTACTGTCTTATTTCAGTCGTCTATATTTGCAGGATTATGTGCACTGATGTGTTTAAGACTATATATATATTATATATGCGCAGGTGGTACAGCCAGGGGAATTATAACTGGGGCTCTATTGTTAGCAATTCCCGCTGCATTCATCTTATCAGTTTCCCTCTTTCATTATATTGCGATTTTCTCAGGAAATTTCGTCTACTACAAAGAAGTTGGGCAATTAGTAAAGGAAGAAACATGGTACAGGAGGTTCTGGTTCTTCTTTACTGGGAGGCCAACAAATGGAAAGTGGTTTTACAGAGAAGGACCACCTTCATCATTCCTCCCAAGATTTGGGATTCTTTTTGATAGCTGCAAAGGTTGTCCAGTGCCTGTTTATGCTGATCAAGATGATTCAAACACCCAAGTGAAGTGGGCTAAAAATGGTCGAAGTGGGATCGGAAGAACGAAGGCAGTCAGCTCAGATAGCAGTAACAAAGAAATCAAGATTCCGTTTTCCAAGAGGGTTTTAGGCCGGGCAAGATCATTTTATATGGTTCTTGATCTATTAAGAAGGGTTAGTTTGGGAATCATATCTGTTGCTCACTCATCAGAGAGATTAAGTAAAAGTCTGCTTGCATTGATAATCACATCAATACAGTTCATTTATGTCTTTACCTGTAAACCATACATAAGGAGGAGCGTCCAAGTGGCAGAAAGTGTTTCCCTCTTGTGTGAGGTAGGTGTGTTTGGTATATTCATCGTTCAGAATAATAGTTCAAACCTGATTGAAGCCAAGACATGGGGATTGGTTCTGTTAATTCTTCTTTTGGCTTCTTTTATTGTTCAGCTTATCAACCAATGGTACACAATGATAACATCACTAACAAGATTCTCACTGCCTCACAATAACTCTTTTAGGCATGGAATAAAATTTGCTGCCATGGGCGCTATCTTGCCTTTTCTTCCCAGGAAACAATGGTATAGAGTTATACCTACAGCTTCTCAGCCAAATCCAGCGATACTTTCAGTACATCCTCCATCTGCAGAAACAGAATTTGAGAGAAATAGAAGAGGATATATGGACCCAACCAACGCTATGACTGCTACTGTAGTCCCTGTGCTCAGTTCAGCTACTCCAAGTCCTAATCTTATTGAAACAAGAGATCCGACTCCAGAGATAGATATCAATGAGCATATAGAAGTGGAAGGTAAATGGCTAAAAGGACACAAGGCAGGACCAAGAAATGAGCTAAAGATGTTAAGGGAGCTAGCAAAAGCTAGTTTCTCTGGGAAGTCCCGAGTTGAAGAAGCCAGTACCAGCTACAGCTGGGAGAACTAACCCTCCCATTCAGCAAAGATGCAGATCCCAACCCCATTTTTGTCTTGGAAAAATTCAATTTCAAATTCTTCAATTATCTTTGTATATCTTCTCTTTTTTGTTAATGCTCGAATGACAGCCATGATCTAATTTCGTGAGAACAAGCCGACTCAACTAAATTCATCTATTGTATTTGTACAATGAGATTGAAATATCCTGGTAGCATATATCATCTACAGTTTGATTTCTCTGGGAAAACTTTTACACAGAAAACAGAAATGCAACTCTGCAGCCAAAAGTTTCAAGACACTTAGAAATGAGAAGGACGCAGTTTGAACAACACTTGAACTACATGAACTGAATCCCGTAAAGCATATGATATATTTATAACATTACATATATCTGCTTCAGCGATACGACTTTTCTATGCTGCTATACTCTAAAGCAAACGAGGCAATGGCTAGTGAAGTTGCCGCTACAATACTTTTCTAGAAATACAAGTGTAACATCATAAATTAAGCAGTCAGCAGGAAACGGTCGTCCCAAAAACCAAAGAATTGAAACAATATACTAAAAGATTTTTTTTATCAATTTTATGGATGGAACAAAAAAATGAAGTGATCGAAGTAGGGGGAAAGGAACAAACAAACACAGCACTGATACATTCACTATTATTACAGGAAGGCTATAATATATATTAAGGGGTTAAGTTGCAGAAAAATCAGAAATCTTCATCCGTAGTGAAGACATGGACCGCACCGTTGCCATTTAAACTGGACATAACAGAAGCCTTCTGATACTCTCCAACCCGCTTCTCAAAGAAATTGGTCTTACCCTGCAACGAAATCAACTCCATCCAGTCAAATGGGTTCTGAACGTTGTACATCTTCCCATATCCCAAAGCGCCCAGCAATCTATCGGCAACAAACTCTATGTATTGGCTCATTAGATCACCATTCATACCCACCAGAGCACAGGGCAAAGCATCACACACAAATTCTCTCTCTATATCCACGGCGTCGCGAATGATACTCTTCACCCGCTCCTCGCTCAGCTTCTTCCTCAGCAGCGAATACAGCAGGCAAGCAAAGTCACAGTGAAGCCCTTCATCTCGTGATATCAGCTCGTTCGAAAAGGTGAGACCCGGCATCAACCCGCGCTTCTTGAGCCAAAATATCGCGCAGAAACTACCCGAGAAGAAAATTCCCTCCACGCAAGCGAAGGCAAGCAACCGCTCTGCAAATGATTCTGAACCATCGATCCAGTGAAGAGCCCACTCGGCCTTCTTGGCCACGCAAGGAACGGTCTCTATGGCGCGAAACAACCGGTCCTTCTCATCAGAATCTTTGATATAGGTCTCCAACAACAGACTGTACATCTCGGAGTGGATATTCTCAATGGCGATCTGAAAGCCATAGAAGGCGCGGGCCTCGGAGACCTGAACCTCCTTCATGAACCGACCGGCTAAATTTTCGAGGACTATACCATCGGAGGCAGCGAAGAAAGCAAGGACATGGGTAATGAAATGCTTCTCACCCTGAGTGAGAGATTCCCAATCACGGAGGTCCTGAGAGAGATCGACCTCCTCGGCAGTCCAAAATGAAGCTTCAGCCTTCTTGTACATCTCCCATATCTGAGGGTATTGTATGGGGAACATACAAAATCTATCTGGGTTTGGAGCGAGCAAAGGCTCTTCTGGGATCGCAGGCATATTGTGATTGTGAAAAGAGCCAAATCAAAATGGTGGGAAGATTGAAATATGAGAGTGAAGAAGGAAGAAAGGATGTTTAGGCACGATGGAAGAAGAAGAGGGAATGAATATATAAAAGAGCGGAAAGAGCGGGAAGAGAGGGATTGAAAGATTGGGAGGGAGCGGGTGATTTGAAAATTCTAGGAGAAGCTTGCGGGAGACTGAAGCGGGAGGGGCAATTTGGGGGATTCGGACCCATATTCCGATAACACAAGTTTGAATCTGAGTTTCTTTTGCGGCTTCGTTTGAAAGTTTGGAAATTTTGGTGGGAAACGTTTGGTGCGCCCTCCGTTTTCAGTTTTTAAAATTTAAAGTGAAATTTTTTTAAAAAAATAACATGTCTAATTGTCTCGACTCTTGTCTCTTTGAGAGGATGAGGGTTGAGTCATGAGAGACAAAAATAAAGCCAACATATTTAATAGTAAATTTTTACATTTATATAAGAAATTTAATCAAAATACTCATAAATATGATCAAATATATATTGGACTTGTTTGACGAAGTGATTGTAAAAATCAGACGCACGTTCAACCGTGTTTTTCTGCAAAACGAGATAATTTCATTCACATATTTATCTCGATTTACGTAAAAGTACTTCTCTACCACTTTTCTAAACATGCACACTACAAGAACAATAGAGAATTTTTTTAAAGGTTATAGGTTCTGCTTTAAAAAATTAAGAAAGTTTAGGTAGTCTATCTTTTTACATTCAGTGAAGATTTATATGAGTATGTGCTTGTTTGGGAAGAACTTTTTCTAAAGATGTACGTAAATCAAGACAAAACCATCTCGAAATCTGTAAAACCATTATGAAATCCATAAAATTACCCATAACTACTTTCTCCCAACGGATTTCCCAAACACTTACTATATTACATTATGTGATATCTGAAAAGATAAGTGTAATCCAATTTTTTATTTTTATGAAATATTGTTATATTAAAAATAAGTAGGATTCATGCAATATTTTAACGAAATTAAAAACCGTGCATCTCTATGTTTAAAATAGATGTAAAATATCATTTATTACTTGAAACCTTTGTAAATTATCCTCTATCTTTTATATATCATTTTTAATTTTTGCTGACATTGTATATTAGATGATAATGCATCATATTAATATTGATGTAATTTATTATCCCTAAGCTGTAAATTTGAAATTTGTTAGCTTTCTCTTAACACAAAAAACTAAAGATTCCCTCTGGTGCGTCGCAAGAGCCAATGTTGTTTCTGTTAGAACCGCACCTGCAAAACAACAAATCGTGAGAGCAAAACTGTCACCCGAGTAGTGTACGAAACACTGTCCTAAATAGTTATTCCGCCACAGGACGGCAACTCCCCAGGATTAAACGGGTCCTTCTTGCTGGAGCAAGGAGCAGAACAGCAGAAATGCACTCAGAGAGCAAGGAGGAAGAGAGGAGAGAAGCTCGTGAGCTTGGTGCACTGGACTCTTCTGCGGAGGTCGCCATTTATAGGTGCTGGGAGGACATTTGAATGTTGGTCACCATTAAACACCGATTAACACTCCATCATCACCATTAACCATCAGTTAGTACGTTGGCAGACAATGGAGTGAAGTGAGTTTAATTTTAGAACGTTGGCAGCCATTAAAAAATCAAAACGTCTGGACAGGTCTTAATGTGGAGACAGCAAATTCATGTTCATTCAAGACTGGAAAACGTTTAAGATTAAATGTAATAAACTTAGGGAGCAAACGATCTGGGATTAAAACCTGACGGGTTCAAATATTTTGAATTCAAAGGTTCCAAGTTGTAAGTCTAAAAAAAAACCAAGGTTTCTAGGTAAGCAAAATATTTTCTCAAAATTATTTTGCAAATTTCCAAAATGAAAAACTCTAAAAAATGTCCAGTGCCTATCTTATTCGCGCGCACCGGGGGGGAATCGCCAGATTTCAACTGCGTTGCCCCATTTTTGCTTTTTTTGTGTGCGCGAGGCCCACCTCCTCTCTTGGCCCTTTTACAAGCCCATATCACTCCTTGATATATATATACCCTCAACCCCTCATTCACTCAAGCAATGTGGGACTTGGGTTCTCTCTTTTAACACACACACACTTTTCCAACAATCCCCCACATGTGTGTTAAAAGAGTCACCATCATCTGAGCTTTCACATGAGTATAAACTATTCGAATCTAGTGTCTTTCGACTATGAACCAGACCTATACCAATAATTCTTAATACACAGAGATGTCAGTGAAACGTACGTTTCTATGAACCAACAAATCTTTGTTGTGTAACAGAGGCCTTATTGGTCAGAATATACCCCCACATTTCCTGCTGTTAACGGCGATTTTGTGCTTTAAACGGTCGTGCGTGTGCCTGGTGTTCAATGAATGCTCTAGAGACTTCACCACAGTCTCATGGAAGCAGCCCCACTTCACATTCATCTAGGTGATTTCATCAAGTGTATCAGCAATGAATACACCATCCATAAGGACTATGAAATCCTTAAGAGCTTTGCTCAGCCTCTCCATCAATGCATTCTAGCACTTTCTCACACCATAGGAAGGGACAAAAATATATAGTGCTAGCAGAACTAACGAATGACTTGTTCTTACCCATATGAACCTTCTTCATGGGATCTCCAATCACAAAGGTTGGGTTACCATCACCGTTAATTTCAAATTGGCTTAAGTCCTATTCCCCTCGATGTTTCAATAATTTGTTTCTTCCCTAGGGGTTTTGTCAACGGATCCGCTAAATTCATTTCTGATCTCACATAATCGATTGAGATTACTCCATTCTTTAGCAGCTGCTTTATAATATTATGCCTCAATCGAATGTGTCTACTCTTCCCATTGAAGACTTTGTTTTTAGCTGTAGCTATAGCTGATTGGCTATCACAATGTAAAGATACCGAAGGTGTTGGTTTTTCACCTAACGGAATATCTGCTAAGAGGTTTTTCAACCACTCAGCCTCACTACCAGCCAGCTCCATTGCAATAAACTCAGAATCCCTTGAGGATTTTGTTAAGATAGTTTGCCTGGATGATCTCCATGTTACCGCACCACCACCGAGAGTGAATATGTAACCACTAGTGGATTTAGTCTCATCTGAATCTGAGATCCAGTTAGCATCACTGTATCCTTCTAATACAGCGGGAAAACCACTATAAAATATACCATAATTCATGGTACCTCTCAAGTAGCTCATAACTCTAATAAGAGCCAACCAATGGTCATCACCTGGACAATGGGTATATCTACTCAATCTACACACAGCATATGCTATATCTGGTCTAGTGAAATTCATCAAATGCAACAGACTCCCAATAATCTGTGCATACTTAGATTGAGCCACTGGATCACCTTTATGTTTTGCTAATTTTGTGCTAGAATCATAAGGAGTGCTCAAAGGGGTTTCATCAAAATATCCAAACTTTTTGAGTAATTTTTCAACATAGTGTTCTTGAGATAATGCAATGCCATTTTCACTCCTTATGATTTTAACACCTAAAATTACCTTTGCTTCACCCATGTCTTTCATATCAAAATTTGAATTCAAAAGGTTTTTAGTGTCTCTCACTACATCTAGACTAGTACCAAAAATGAGCATATCATCCACATAGAGACAAATAATCACACAATCACAATTTGTTATTTTTGTGTAAACACATCTTTCTACTTCACTAGTAGAAAAGCCTTTACTTGATAAAACTTGATCAAGTTTCTCATGCCATTGCTTAGGCGCTTGTTTTAAACCATATAAAGATTTTACAAGTTTACAAACTTTGTTTTCTTGCCCAGGAACAACACACCCTTCAGGCTGTTTCATATAAATCTCTTCTTCTAAATCACCATTTAGAAAAGCTGTTTTAACATCCATTTGATGAATATGAAGCTTATGAACTGAAGCCAAAGCAATCAAAATTCTTATTGAAGAAATCCTGGTAACAGGTGAAAATGTGTCAAAATAATCAATGTTTTGTTTTTGGGAAAATCCTTTGGCTACCAGTCTTGCTTTATATTTATCAATGGTTCTATCAAGATTAAGCTTCTTTCGAAAAACCCACTTACATCCAATGGGTTTTGTTCCTGGAGGCAAGTCTACTAAAACCCATGTTTTATTTTGCTTAAGAGAATCAATTTCAGCTTTAATTGCCTCTTTCCAAAACTTAGCATCAGGAGAAGAAATAGCTTCATAAAAATTTGATGGTTCTTCCTGCACTAAATAAGTGTAAAAATCATTTCCAAAAGAAGTTTCTTTTCTTTCTCTCTTACTTCTCCTCAAGCTTTCAATTGAATTTTCATCTAAGTTTTGTTCATGTAAGGCAGAGAGATTCTCAACTTTTTGAGGTGTTTTTAAAGGAAAAACATTTTCAAAAAACTCTGCATCTTTAGTTTCAATAATAGTATTGTGATCTAAAACATCACTTTTCAAAACTAGAAACCTATAAGCAGCACTTTTCTCAGCATACCCAATAAACATACAGTCAGAGGTTTTTGACCCTATCTTTCTCTTTTTAGGTTCAGGTAATAATACTTTCGCAAGACATCCCCACACTTTTAAATAATTCAGGTTTGGTACAAAACCTTTCCACAATTCATAAAGTGTCTTACCTAACGTTTTATGAGGAATTCTATTTTGTAAAAAGCAAGCAGATAAAATAGCTTCACCCCACAAATTATCTGGTGCAGATGAACTTACAAGCAAAGCATTCATCATCTCTTTTAAAGTTCTATTTTTTCTTTCAGCAACACCATTGGATTCAGGTGAGTATGGAGGAGTTACTTCATGAATAATTCCTTCCTTTTCACAAAAATCATTGAATAAAATAAATTCTCCTCCTCTATCTGACCTGACCCTTTTAATTTTTCTATTTAATTGGTTTTCAACCTCTGCTTTGTATAAAATAAATTTATCAAAAGCTTCATCTTTATTTCTCAACAAATATACTTTAGTATATCTAGAAAAATTGTCAATAAATGTTACAAAAAATCTTTTTCCTCTTGTCATAGTTTGTTTCAAATCACCTAAATCAGTATGTATTAGAGAAAGTAATTCAGTTTCTCTTCGTGTGGAAAAATGAGATTTTTTAGTTTGTTTAGCCTCAGCACAAATTTCACATTTATTTGACATTTCATTTTTATTTATACTGATTAAATCAAGCTTATGCATTTTCTTTAAATATTGTCTATTAACATGTCCTAAACGTGCATGCCACAAATCATATGAATCAATCATATACACACGAATGTAAGCAGAAGAAGATGCATTTTCTTTCATTTCAACATTCAGGATGAACAGTCTCTGGTTACAATAACCCTTCCCAACATAGACATTATTCTTTGTCATTACGACCTTGTCAAATTCGAATGACACCTTAACCCCAGTTTTTCCCAACAGAGCTACAGACACTAAGTTTGCTCTAACATCAGGAACATGAAGAACATCATTCAGTGACAGGGTCTTTCCTGATGTGAGCTTAAGTTTGACCTTCCCTTTCCCAAGAACTTTAGAAGTTCGAGAGTCAGCGAGATACACACGCTCTTCTCCTTCCTTGTAGGAGGTGAACGTCTCTCTGTTAGCACAGATGTGTCTGGTAGCCCCAGAGTCTATCACTCATTTCTTCACATCAGAGACAATGAGAGCTTGAGAAACCACTGCAACAATGATTTCATCATCATCTCCTTCAACCAGATTTACATTTGGCCTAGGAGG
>JANTPZ010147663.1:0-10487 GCA_025593235.1 Vachellia pachyceras | reverse complement strand
AAAACTTGCAGAGGATGACTCGAGTTGCTGATAAAAGTCTTCCTTGACTCGAGTTGACTCAAGGCTGACTCGAGTTGCTGTACTCAGAAGTCTCTGGATGAAGAAATAAAGGCAAGTGACTCGAGTTTCTTATCATGTAACTCGAGTTGTTGCACACTCCAGGCATGTAACTCGAGTTATTGAATAGCAGTGACTCGGGTCGATGAAACTTGAAGATGTTGACTCGAGTTGCAATTGAAATTTTCCAAAAACATAGTTGTGCAACTCGAGTTACTCATCATTTAACTGAAATACTTAGTTTCAAAAAATTTCAAGAATCATTCCCAAATCCTGCCATGAAACCTTTGAATGGTTTTGTTATCATCAAAACAAGGTACCAACAAAAGGGTTAGAGTATCAGGGAAGATTATAGGAATTTTCCATGCCCTTAAGTCAAATTGGTCGCCGGAAGCACATTTTACGGTGTTGCACGCAAATCGAGGAATTCTGACGAGTTACAAGGAAAACTCAGAGATGCTTTGGGCTAGGACATGATGCCAACTAG
This sequence comes from Vachellia pachyceras, assembly GCA_025593235.1. Classification (NCBI taxonomy): domain Eukaryota; kingdom Viridiplantae; phylum Streptophyta; class Magnoliopsida; order Fabales; family Fabaceae; genus Vachellia; species Vachellia pachyceras. The sequence goes on along the minus strand of JANTPZ010147663.1, from coordinate 9,943 downwards.
GCAAGGAGGCCTAGGGAATGGCGCCACATGAGAGATAAAGTCTCCAGAAAAGTAAAAAGATAGTTACTCGAGTAAAGGTTACTTTACAGAAATGCGTGCCACCGGATCAAGTAACTGGAAGGGCAGAAGCCCGGTCAACCCAACAGACCAGCACAGGAAGTTTGAAAAACACTTTTTCACCAAGAAATCTGTAGCATCTCCTATTTCCCCCTATTTCTTCATATTAGATCACTTTAGAACCACTATTGGGCTTTGGATAATTCAAATTGGCCTTTTTAGTGAACTTGAAAATTTTTCTTTTTCTTTTTCTTTAAAAACACTATTACTGTTCACTAGCCCATTTTTTTTTCATATTTCTTGTCCAACTTTGAAAAAATCATAATTAATTCTAGAAAAATAAAAACTGAGTGGTTCCAATTTCTAAATTTAGCTTAATAAGTTATCTATAGAGGAAAAATACTCATTGGTTCCAATCCTTGCTCATTTGAATCAATTTATTCCATCCAATTTGTAGCTCAAATGGTTACTTCTAGTTTTTCCCAGATTTTTCCCTTAAGTTTGAAAAATCATATCTCATGAAATACACATCCAAATTTCACAAACTTTATATGATTTCAAAGCTCAGGATATGTAGTTTTTGACTGAAAAGTTTCAGCTCAATTGGAGCTCATTTACTATTTTTAATCACCATTTGAATCAGGTCAGTTTTAAGGCCTTTGGAACCCATTTGTTTTGGAATCCAACTTCTCTTAAAAATCATCAAAACCTCTTTTTGGTTCATAAACCCATCTCTTTCATGCATGACTAGTTCTTATCATTCCTTAGCATTTTTAGCCCATTTCCATGCATGCATTATCACATATTCACTTACTATCTCTTGTGGAGGTTTATTGGTTACAATAATCCATCAACTTGCATAACAAAGTTCCACCATTTAACAAGATTCATACAAATATTCACTCAAGATCTTAGCTTTTCCTTTTTCACTTTAGGGCTCTCTTGAATAACCTTTCAAATGGGCTCTTGAAGGTCTCAACTTCCTAAAAGTCATGTCATAATATTCACATGAATATCCAATCATCATAATGCAAGAAAACTTGCAAAAATGCAATAAAGCTCTTATTGCCCTTAAAGGATCCTTACATCTTTAATACTTGATTTTTATAGTCCTTAATGCTTCTCAAATCCCTTTCTTATTTTTACCCTACGCAAAACTTCATTTTGAAGCCATTGGAAGCATTAAAATTATCAAAATCACACTCCCTCTATTTCTTTTGATTTTTTTGACAAACTGCACAAACGAGGGAAGTTTGGATTTTTCATCTTTTCTTTTCATATACATGTATATTCTTGCTTTCCAACTACTTTTCATGCATTATACCACTCAAATACATCTTTCCCTATTAAGTTTCCAAATGGACAACACCTCCCCAAACACTTAGGGTTTCCAAAAATTTCCAGAATGACCACAACAACCAACAACACATACTAAACTACTATTTACTACTCAAGAAAGGACTTGCAATCTTTTACTACTTCAAAAGCCTTCTCTTTTTTCATTTTCCAACCTTAAAACCCTAACTTTTAATCTTCAAAAAGAGGGCTTTGATCAAGAAAAACAACCACTAGAGAGGTAGTAGAAGTTGCAAGGAGTAGAGGAATGGAAAGAGTTGGTTGCTTGGTTGGTTACCTTGAGATTGTGTGAGCTCTCTTCTTCCTCTTCCTTAAGAGCAAAGTGGCATCTTTTTGGCTTGAGAGGGAGAGAAAAATCTGACCGAATGGAGGGAGAGAGGTGGCAGAAATTTGAGAGAAGAGAGAGGAGAGTTTTCTAATTTAATTTGCCTCTTGAAATAATGTGTGATGGAAATTAATTCTTGGAGGCCCAGACTTGATTCACTTGGTTGAGAGAGTGCCCTTCATATTTTCTTAGTAAAAAAGTGACTTTTGGCTTCCTCTAGAAGCCTAGTTGGCTGATTGGTTCCCTAGGCTATCCGGTTACTTGATCCAATGGCACGCATTTTCGTAAAGTAACCTTTACAAGGGTAACTATCTTCTTACTTTTTCGGAGACTTTCTCTCTCATGTGGTGCCATTCCCTACCTCCTTGCCTAGGTGGTGTCATGTCCTAGCCCAAAACATCTCTGGGTTTGCCTCGTAACTCATCAGGATTTCTCGATTTGCGTGCAACACTGAAAAATGGGCTTCCCGGGGCAATTTGACTTAAGGACATGGAAAAATTCTATATTTTTCTCTAATTCTCCAGCTCTTTTCCATTTCTCAAAATTCTTCCCGGATTTTTCGTAATTAATTTTCTAATACTTTTTTAAGGGCTTTCAGGCACTGTTGTTCCCCGTACTTTAAAACTGCCCGCACCAGATATCGGGTAATAATTTTATTAATTACTTTATAAACCAACTAAAATTTTCTTAGTTCGGGTCTCTGGCATTTGAGGACTCCTGTTACCTCAAATAATTATTTCTCAGTCATCCTTAACTCCAAAATCTTTAATTACTAAAATGCCATTGCCCGATCATTTTTCCACTTATTTACAAAAATGCCACTACCTTCTTATTTCTTTCTTAATTACCAAAATGCCATCACTTTTTCTACTCTTTCTTAATTCCAATTTTACCCTTGGTTGACTTTTGACATTTTTTGGTTAACTTCAACTTTTTGGCCAACTTTGACTTTTTGTTGACTTTTGACCAAATTACCAAAATGTCCTTATTATTTGATGTCATTTTATGCCCTAGGCCTTTTTAATTGAAATGACCATTTTACCCTTGTTATATAGGCCAAATGACCATTTTTCCCTTGGGTCATTCTTATTTAAAATCCTTAAGACAAGGAACTTAGTCGATCATTCTGTTGTGTCTATAGGCATTTTCCTTTCTATTTTTCTTATCTATGGGGCCTTAAATCATTTCGTAATTCATCAGAAGCCTTTATTTCTGTATACAAAATTTGGGATATTACACAATCCAATGAGGACATATGGTACAACCTCCACCTAGTATTCCAAAACTTGGCCTATAAGAATCATTCTCATCTACATAGTTTACAATAGGCTTTTTGTAACACCTCCTATTTTCCTCCTATTTCCTTATATTAGATCACTTTAGAACCTCTATTGGGTTTTGGATAACTCAAATTGGCCTTTTTAGTGAACTTGAAAATTTTTCTTTTCCTTCAACAACGATGTTACTGTTCACTGGCCCATTTTCAAATTTCTGGCCCAACTTTGAAAAATGATAATTAATTCTAGAAAGATCGAAACTGAGTGATTGTAATTTCTAAATTTAGCTTATTAAGTTATCTGTAGGGGAAAAATACTCACTGGTTCCAATTCTTGCCCATTGAATCAGTTTATTCCGAAAACATGCACTGTTCCAATGGTCACTTCCAGTGTTACTCATGCAAGGGACATCCGAAAGTTTTGAGGAGATAGAAGATATCGGCGAATTCTTTACTGCATATTATGATCATATGCTATGGATGAAGACTGAAGGTGAAGAGGGAACTCATTGACTTAAAGACCTATAAGAGAATGAACATAGAGCTCATACTCAAGCATCAAATGTCAATCCGCATGTGGAGAGTCCTCAAGCTCCTACACCTCTATGTAATAATGTTCATATACTTGAGGAGAATAATTCACTTCTCATCCTCCTTGCCTTGTTGAACCTTTAATTGATGATAATGAGGATGAGGTAGATGAGGACATTGTTGTTGAGCATCCTCATATGTTTGAAAATTATGATGCTCACTTGAATGAATATTGCGATGTTTTAATTAGGGATGTTGCTTATACGATCACTACTTCCTTGTGTGATGATCATGCTTCTCCTCCTAGTACTAAACATGATAGGGACTTGGAGTTGAAAGTGAATTTTCCTTATTCTTGTGATGATGATATCATATACATGCATTGTATTGATAAGAAGAATGATAAACTTGTGGCGTGGTATAAAAAGAACTTTGGTATAGAATATGACACATCTGATAGTACTAGAGATGCTAAAATTGATAAGCATGAACTTGTGGAGGATGATCCCCTAAGTAAGGATTCTAAAACTTCAATTAACAAAATCGTAAATGAGGATGAATACTTTCATGAAGATGAATCCCCTAGTGACTGTAAAGATGATATGCTAAGCTCCAAAAGTTGTAAATTTTTAACATCTACTTTACAAGCACAAGAGGATTTCAAAAATTTGATTGATTGCTTGATTCCAACTAAAGGGAATCCTATTGACTTTCTTAGTTGTGATTCATACTTGGAGAGTTTTGCTCCTAAGATATTCTTAATTCAATCTATACCTCTCCACGTCTACATTATTGGATTAGATACTGCTGTTGATCAAATGATTATTTTGCAGAGTCACACCAAGCAAAGTGGTGGTTATAAGTCCTATGCTTCAATGCCTTTACCTATCAATCATGAGAAACTTCCTAGAAAATCCAACATAGGGGGCATTGAAATAAAGGAATTCATGCTTCTCATCCAGGATGAGAACTTCTCCTACAAGAGTTTAAGGAGATTTAAGCGAAAGGTTGTCTCTTTCCTCTCTTATTTTCTTCTTATTATCATATGGTAATTGGACTAAAAGAGTAATGATGAAAACAAGTGTGGGAAAGACTCTCTAGTAGGATTAGCTTAGATGTTTTCTCTTTTAGGGTGATTTTAAATTCAATAAACTCCCCTCATTTCGATCTCTAGTTTTCTTTATGCTAAGTGGAATATGAAAGAGTTGTTGGTTGCTGCTTTTATGAACTTGATTTTTTGCAACTGTATATATAGATGTTTCCTATGCTGTTTTCCCAAATTCCATTGCATTTTTGCATGAATGTCCGGTGTTGCTTGCGAATTCCGCACTTTCTCTGTGATTGTTAAATCTTTCCCTTTAATCATTGAGGATAATGTTTGATCTAAGTGTGGGGGGAGATTTATGATTTAAGTTTTCCAAGCAACACCTTGATTTTAAAATGCAACAAAAAAAATTTTGAAGGTTAAATGTTAGGCTATTTTGCTGCAAACTATGGAAAATTTCAAGTTTCTTTAAAACTAGTTCGAAAATTTTTGATTTTCTAGAGGTTCTGAACTACAATTTTGCTCTCGGGCAGTTTTCACTGCGACCAACTTTGTTGTTCGCTACGGCAAAAGTCAGTAAAATAAGGCAATTCACCTCTTGGGTGTGTTTTGCCGTGACCATCTTATGGTTGAGCTGCGGTGAAACCACTTGCACACAAAACCACCCTCTCGGGTGTGGTTAGCCGCAGCGAAAGTTCAGTGCAATTTTTAAAAAGAAATTTATTAGGTTTTGAATTTTAAAATAAAAGGTTCATCCCACCTTTATGCTTTTAATACTCCTGACCAAACTTATGAAACCATGATTTTCAAAGACAATGCATTGGGAAGTTGGTGCATGATTTTTAAGGATAAAAGTTTTTGGTTAATTGCGTTTTTTGAGTTATTAGCAAATGATAAGCGTAGATGCAATTTTAAATTGTCTCTTTGCGTTTTTAATTCTTGAGATTGTTTAATTGAGACATTAGCCTTTTCGTGAGGATAATTGGGCCTTAACTTCATTTGATTAGCGTGGGTCTGTCTTAATTTGTAATCTCTCTAGAACTTGTGTTGATTCTTAATCAAAGCTTTATGATCCAATATTATGTAAAAGTGATAGGGGCCTTCATTTCAATTTGCCTAAACATAAACCCTTCATAACTTAACCATTATTACTCTTTTGAGCCATTCACTCTTGAAAACTAGCATTTGGGAACTACATTCTTTTTATATATGCAAGCATATTTTGATTAAATTGTAGTTCATTATTCTTTTATAAAAAAATAATATATAAAAAAGAATATATAAAAAAAGAGAAAAAAAAAGAGAAGAAGAGAAAAATAAAGAGAAAAGTAGAATGTAATTTCTCTTAAGTCTTGCAAAGATATTGATGTGATTAGATTCCTTTAGTGCTGTGTATTCAAGGATTTCTTTCAATCATTCCACATCATTATTTGCAACCCCCATCATCCATCTTACACCCTAAAGTCCTTTTGATTCACATGATATTGATCTTATGGTAGAGAGGTAGAATGATTACAAGCCTATGGTAGAGATTTGACTAAGCAGACCATGAGTGAAATTGTCCTTACATAGTGAGCTGAGAGAGAAGCACTTCTACCTATTGAGAGAAAGTCTCCTTTTATTCAGCCTCTTAAATTGAACTCTCTCAGGGATCAAGTTATTCTTGTCTTTGCCATTATTCTTATTAATTCCTTGACAAATGTCTTTACTAAATTCAGTAGTCCTGGACTCATGCAGATACATTCTTGATGCATTGATTATTTTGAAGTTTTTGAAAAGCTTTGTCCAGGAGTACAAAGGTTTAAGTGTGGGGGAATTTGATTGAGCTTTATTTATACCACATTTATCCTTGAATTTCCAGAGTTTTTAATTCAATTTCAGTCCTCCATTATCCTTTCTTGTGCTTAATTTGAGATTTAGAGTTGTTGAATTGGATTAGTGTAATTTTGGGTGCATTTGCCATGAATAATGATACAAATGTGCTTAAATTCTATCATGAGCAAATGATACTTCAAATATTTTCTATTATATTTCAGGAATTCTGAACAAGAACATGATAAGATAGCTCTGAAGAAGTTCGCATAGCGCAATGCATAGTTCACCACGGCTAAAGTTCAAAATAGACGAGCACGAACTCTCAGGAGAGGTTTGCCATGATGAAACCTCATGTTCGCCACGGCGAATATTGCGGAGCATCAACTAACCAGGTTCCAAAAGGAAAATAAACCCGACCTGCCTTCTTGGATCCGGCCCTGGACGATTATTATGACCTAAATAGGGTAAGCGTCGAAGGAGAGAAAGAATAGGAGGCAAAGAATGATTTCATTTCATTTTCTCATTCTCTCTACTCATCAAAACCCTACTACCATTCCATTTCATCCATAATCCATTATGATGCTTCAATTTTCCATGCGGAGTCTGATTTCACACCATATAAGTAGCTGAGTATTTCATCCCTCTTGGAGATGAAGAGAGCCTGAGTTTGAAGTGCCAAAAAGGGGAGTATTAGTTTTCAATCTGCATTTATAATATGGATTACATAGTTTCTGAGTTAGGAATTGTAGTTTGTATGTAAATGCTTGGTCTCGGTCGAGCCAAACTTGGATTATTCGTGTATCGAACTTGTTTTGTGTTTGACGTGGTAGAGTGAAGTCTCATTTCTACCTATTCAATGAAATCATTATTGTTCTCTTCTATCTTCCTAGTTGTGCTTGATTTTAGAGATAATTTCGTGTTGAGTTGGATTTTTCACATTGCGACTTCTGTACACACACTAAGTGTTTTTAAAGGGTTTCATGGAATGGAGTTCATTACATGAAATTTCTGACCCAGCGAGTTGTTGGGGTTTTCATTATGAAACTTAGTGCAAGAAATAATACTTTCCTTAATCTTTTGCGAACTATGACGGTTTGATTCATTTTCAAGAGGAACTTCATTATCTATACTTTACACTTCAATTCTGTTTTCACCGCTTTCTCTAAATTAAAAAAACCAAAAAGAAGTTTTATTTTATTTTGTAATTAGCTCTAGGTATTTAGCAATTTAGAATCGAAGAAAATGGATTTAATTTGCAAAGCGAACCTCATCGCAAGCTAGTAAATAGTGGTACACAAATAGCTGCGGAGAGAACGAACCTAGGGTTGCACCCTGTGCAATCCTTGGAAATCACAAAATATTTTGATCCATTTTCAAGGGCTAGACAATGACACGATTTTATATTTTGTGGCTTAGGTTGGATCATTTCCCAAGACTTATCATAGAAACCAACGCTGTTTTCTAAGATCTTGCTTATTAGAACTTTTGTAGAACTTATCTTTCCTTTCGTGCTTCTTAGCTCATCCTTCTTAGGCTGCATATCTTTCTGCTATGCTTCTTGAATTCTTAGACATTGATTCATTCATTTAATTAATTTCTTCAATGTCTGTTCTATGCCAATATGCTATATCTCAGGATTCATCAATCCTTACTACTTCTTTAATCTTTACTAATACATTGCAGAGAAGGAGGATTAGCATTCTGCTCATCTCATTAGCTCATCTGGTACCTGAACCTTTTTAGGGAATTCTGTCCCTGACTGCCATTAGCTCATTCTCTCTTCATATTGGCAATCACTACAAAAAAATGATTTATTCCTGGGGATTTTCCTACGGATTTTAATCCGCAGGTATAGGGTTCGTAGAAATTTATTTTCCTGCAGAATTTAAATCCACAGGTACTTACCTGCGGAAAAATCTGCAGGTAATTACCTGTAGAAAAATCCGCAGGTAAAATCCGCAGGAAAATTGGCATCTACTGTTAATGTGGTTTAATAATTTTTTTATAAATAAATACGGGTATTTTTTGTATTCGAAAATCTAAAAAATAACAGTATAATTTGTTTACCATCAAATAAATTTGAATGAATCAACATCGTAATAAAAAATATATATTTCATTAATAATTCTCTGGACTAAAATATACATATGAGTTGATTGGACTAAAATATATATTTCGATGTGTTACAAAGGTAGTAAGGATTGTCTCAACAAATATTCCAAATGTTTCTATGTTATTTATCTTTATAGGCCGAGACTTGTCTGTCAATGCAACTGTCTTCCCACAACATTCTAGCAGCCCTTCATCATCATTGAAGCATCAAGCAATTGAAGTCTCCTTGGGTCCAGCAGCAGCGGAGGAGAAATCTCACGATGATCACAAGCTCAGATAAGTAATCCTTCAGAATAATTTCCAATGACATCTTGCTCAAAATTAATTGCACAAGCTTAATCCATCAATGCAAGAACGATAATCCAGCTGAGCAATTACCATAGTGTAGAGCATTGAAAGAACTTGTAAAATTAAACAGGATGATCCATAGGATGTCATACTTCTAAGGAAAATGATAATGTTCTTTACAACTAAGGAAAGTAGAATAGAACATAAAAATCCACAACTTTAACTTCTTGAGGTCCTCACCCTAAGCATCCATATCAACATTGGGATAACTATAATAATAACAAGTTGTAGTCACTAATGACGCTTAATAGATACTAGCAAATCTAATTGGAAAGTATTTACTCTTTACATATATTCATCAAGAGGCGAGTTTTCGGAAATCATCATGAGCAGTCTTTTCAAGAATTGAGAGCCCAAATACTCGCTGAATGGTTATAGCTGCAGGGAAGATGGTTAATGATGCAAGCACTAAACAATATAAAGGAACAAGTATGTGAAGCAATAAGCATGAAGTGTTGCAATGAGCTCAAAATATTTACACGAGATAACACATTGATTAAGGAATAATTAGTAATTACAAATTAACTTAGTTTTGTGCAGGTTCTGTGAAGATAAAATGAGAAAATTAAATATTGAAATTCAGAAACAGCTCTCAAAAATAAGAAATATCTGGTGCTTCTTAACTCTCAGTAATCCCTCCAATGCTAAATCCATGACAGTAATTTTAGAACATTTAAGAAAGATCCAATAAATTTAATTTTCACTGTGTTTTCCTTTTTTCTTTACTTGCCTAACAATCTGAAAGTGAAACTCATTTGTTGCATGATTTTTTGGTTAGTCATCGGTTGCATGGATTTGATTTTCTGAAACTAAGGCTCATATGTGCATCGCCAAATCCACCAAACTGGAGTAACTTAAATAAAATAAAAAACATCACTTAATGGAAATCAGGGGGCACAATAATTTCATCAAAGCAATGAAATAGAACAATGAAAATCGAAAAGCAAGAACATCACAAATGTTATCTTACAAGAATAAACCTCCACAAACTATCAAAGAGGCATGTTATCTCACAATTTACTAGTCCCAAACCGCTCCCATGATAATGAAATGGAGAGTCTAATAGCAAGAATCAACT
>JANTPZ010147661.1:0-12536 GCA_025593235.1 Vachellia pachyceras | reverse complement strand
TCCATCTTCGTTTGACCGGTACTGATTGTTTCTTATTGGCGTATCAACCGGATGTTGAAATCTAGATGCTGCACTAGGGCATAGTTTTTTATCCATTTGGGTGTTGAATTGATGTTCCTGTAAACATCTAATTGCATAGATTGCAGTATTTGTTAGGTTTTATGCTCTCTTTTCAGAGCTAATATATCCTAGTGGACGCATTTCTCTGTTGTTTAAAGTGGAGCAGCAGCTCCCTTTTCAAGGTTGCTACTTGCAGGTATTGTGCAGTCTATGTGATCACATCTATATACAGTTGCTTTCCCAGAAAAGGGTGTCGATTACGAATGTTTGTGCTAGGATCTATTGTAAAATTATTTTCTAGAAATTTGCAGAATTGGTGAGTCTTAACTCTTAATCTATGCCATGCGGTTACAGTGTTGGAAATATCCTCTCTTGCGATCAGTCATGTCTTTGCGTCTAGATTTGGCGGAACATAAGACAGGCTGATGTCTGTACAGGATTCAACTTCTAGCTTTTCCATGTCTCAATCAGCTTAGCTTCACCTAAATGATACAAGATGTCAATCACATCACCATCAGAATTACGAAGGACATAACCATATGATATCCACTCTTCCATGTAACTTTAACAAATGAGCCATCAACATGCGACTTAAAGGGAGTTCGACTGAGGAGGAGATCATCATCTATTTAGGTTCATAATTTGTGCGAGCATCACTACTAATAACAATTCCACTTTATAGCTCGCCAAAATTCCTTTAAGCTACTACTTCAATATTGCAAAACCCATTCATAACTACAAAGATATCACTTCATTGCTTACGATAGAATTTTGCGGTGTCATATTGTCCTTTTTGCACCAATTTGCGAATTTATGTATTACCTCTACTTTACACTGTCATTTGTATGAACCACATTTTATACTTTAATGTCATTTAGTTTTTTTATTGAAAAAACTAGAAATACTGTGTTCAAAAACCTCACTGCGCCTGACATTCCAGATATACCATAACAGAAAAACCATCGAATGCTTGTTGGAAATCATCACGTTACATTTCAGGTAAGATATTAAAAAGTCATTCCTCTAAGTTACAAACACCATACTGATGCACTGCTAAGACAAGAGGAGAAGCAAACTATACTTCTTCTCACCCAATCACATATAGTAGCAACCTATGCTCGTCCGTTTCAGGACATTTATGACAGTTAAAACACATTGCTGATAACCTGCATTTTCTTTTTTGCTAATGCTTCCTTTTTTGGAAGCGCCTTAGAGCATGCTTTTGAAGTGAACTTCCAAGTCCCAAATAAACTTCCGAGTGAGATGGATAAGGAGGAGCTCAGTTGAGTTTGAGTCTTGGTCACTTTCTGATTCTGTAACCACCCATAGCTAGCTTTTCCAGAGTACATTCCATTCCCACTTCTAGTCCATACAAGTTTATCCTCCCCTTCTAAATGAGGCAGCTGAATTGTTAATATGGTCATATAAGCAAAGTCTAGTACTGGTACTTGCTCAAATTCCATTTCTTTTGGACTAGTGAAGGGGTCTAATTTTTTATATAAGGTGAAATTTGGACTCGTCTTATTTGGCATTCAAGGCTTCCAAAGTTCTTGCCCAAAACTGCCAAGTTATAGTTTTGGAAGTCTTTGAATCTAATTTTCCTTTACAATGTTTTCCCATGCATTACAATGAATCTTCCCATTGCCTTCTTGTTCACCCCACCAGAAGCCATCTTGCCTTGCCTTGGATAGCAAAATACATAAGCCCAACATCCAAATAAAGAGTACAGAACTTGGGTAAATTGGTCCTCTTTTACTTTGGTAAATATTTCAGGTATATAAATCTCCAATGCATAGTGTAAAAATATAAGAAATTTTTTTAATCTTTAAATACTTGCACAAACCCTTCTTAGAACAGAAAAACAATTAAGCTACTTTTAAGGAATAAGGTAAAATGAAAGGTTTATCACATTATTATAAGACGGGCAATAGGTTAAAACCTATTAGTATTATTTAAAACTGTCTTTAAACATGATGTTATACCATCGGTAAGTACACCAAAAAAATTATTAAAATATAAAATCACATTAGAAAACATTGGTATGATGAAAATGCAATTTTTTGGGAAATCTTATCTATCAAGGTTGCCCTAGCAGATATAATAAGAATATCAGGGGTGATTGGCAACTATTGAAAATCAATACAAAAGCAATTTTATACAAATTGAAAGAAAACTCTCCCCATATATTAGTTCCGATTAGTGCTTATCCATTGAAAAATAAATAAAAATAATGCAACGAATCTTTGACCCGCATGTAGCTTCGCTTGCGTGCTGAAATTTTGAAGGGTTAATTGCATATCTGACTTTGACTTTGACCTGCCTTTATTTCTGTGGGCCACACATAAATAGAAAAATTAATGACACTATCTATTGTAAAGTAATCTTTTTAAGTTAAACAATTTTCCAACTATATGTATATTTTATATCCAACAAAAATAAATTAACACAATAATAAATGAACTGTAAATTTATATACTCATATAAAAATTTAATAACGTAAATAAATAAGATTAAAAAAATTTCTCTCTATTTTATGATTAGAATAAAAAAGTGTATAACTTCTCCTCGTATTTATTCATCAGTATTTTCCTCTCCATTTTTCTAATTAAATGCACCCCTCTTGGAATATACTATTACAACTCTTGACGTGACCCCCAATTTAAAAAAAAATAATCCATAGAATTATTTTTTTCCTCCCTCATTTCCTATCTACTAGAAAAAAAAAGCACATCTAAACATTTTATCGATAAAAGATTATTAAGATATCAAATTTGTTTAAATATTTAACAAAATTTCAAATAGAAATAATCTTTTAAAACGTAATTAATATCACATTTAATGATTTATAATAATATCAACTCTTTTTTTTAAAAAAAAAAGCGCCTTGTGATTTTTTTTAAATAAAATAATATCAAAAACCGGTCCGGTCAATGAACTAGTCAATGTAGAGATTTATAGGTCAATGATTTAAGTCGGGGTTAAATGAGGTTAGACAGATAATAAGCAAAATAATATAAATTTCAATTATAATAAATGTTTTAAATAAAAAAGGAAAATCATAATACTAAAAACCTTTACACGTTGTAATAAAAGTAAAAAAAATACTGCTTAGAATCTATAAAATATCATTATCATCTAAACGGCTAAGCTTGTTACACCTTCGTTGGCATTTTTTTACTCTAACTTTCGTTGGGATTTTGAATCTTTTTAGTAAGGTACATTAGAACTCGTACCGCTGACTGAACCGGATAAAAAATTGGGTTAGATTAGAGTCAAACCAGTGAGGAAAACATAAATTAAAAAATAAATCTCATCACACATTGATACAGTCACATTATCCAAAATTGAAATTTTCAAAAATTAATTAGTAAATTTCATTACTAACAGAGTAACAATTACTAAACTAATCATATGCTTATAGCTTATCTATTATCCAACATTATTTATAATATTAAAAATCTTCATCCTAACAAAATGTCAATATATGTGTGTGTGTGTGTGACAATTGGTTTTTTTATTTTTTAACTTTCAAATTTGAAATTTTAAAAAATTTCATCGCTTTTGTTTTAAAAATAATTAAAAAGAAGATTAGCATATACAATGGTAGGCCTGTATGAAGAAAGAATTCTATTTTTTATTTTTTTTAACTTTTAACTTTAAAATTTTTAAAAAGTTCTGTTGTTTTAGAAAATTAAAAAATTGTTTAAAAAAAGTAACTCAGACGATCACCCAACTCGGTTAATCACCCAGGTTACACAGGGTTGACCTAAACAAAGATCAAAAAACAATTCAGATTGGATTAGAGGTCATGTCATCGATTTTCAGTTTGGTCCGGCTTCCTTACCTTGTTGTTTAGTCAATTTTCTATTATCATTTCAGATTTTTTATCTTTTCCTAATGTGCATCAGACTTGTTTTATCCAATGAGGAATGATATCCATCTGTCTTCTCAACACTCAAACCTTCTTTCACAGTTCACACTCAACCCTCCTTACGTCACGCTTTTTAATTTTTCTCTCTCTCTATGATCTTCATCTTCTTCCATTTTGTTCTGTGTTTTCTGCTCTCACCTTTCTTCTTCGTTTCTCATACAAGATTCAACAAGGATAAATACGAGCTTAGTAGAGTAGAACAACGGTGACGAAATGGAAACTGAGCCAAGATGAATTTTTAAGCAAAAAAGCGGATTTTGTCAGGATTTTTTTTTCTTTTTTAGAAAAATCAAGATTGTATCTTATTCTTCTTCTTCCTCCTAGCTCTTCCTGCTGAGTTCCTTTTTATATGGTTTTATTTACAACGAAGAGGCTGTTCAACTCACCAAGTTGTAGCAGTTACTCAAGTCACACCGGGTCCAAGCTCTTCCTTGCCTGGATTTAGCTAATTTCTTGCCGCTTAGTAAGGAATGCTACAAACTGATGATGCATGTCTGCTATTTAAAGTACACGTAACTAATTTTCTGTACATTATTAAAATCAATTATTGGAAAATACACGTAAATATTTTACAAAAAGAACACTCAATCACTTATTCAACAGTTGACTAAGCTGTAAATAAAATAAAAAAATATGCAATCATTCATATCAACCGTTGATTATATTTTATGGTTTAAATTTCTATCTCTCTCTCTCCATTTATGTATATATAATTCCATTATTCCAAAAGAAGAATGTCAATATCAACGCTTGCATGGTTTGAAAGTTACAATGTCTAAAACTTTATCCAAAAGATGAAAAAGAGCATCTAGATAGACCCTAATAAGTAAAATCAGTGACATTGTTTGATCATTGAAATTGAGATCTGAGGCATATACACACTCACATATATATATATATATATGTATATATGTGATGTATGTTAGATATTTTATGATATTATGGTTATTATAGATATTAATTAGAGAATTAATAAAATATCTTGAGTGTGGCCCGTAGTCATTTGGATTGAGCCCAAATAGGATAACCATAGTCATCTCTATAAAATGTTACTCTCTGATAATGGGAACAACAAGTTAAAACTTGACGACCATTCATAATGACTATTGAGGTTCCCTGACTGGTTTCAGCAAAAAAGATTTGTCACCCTGAATTATATTCTAAATTATATATATGATGACTCATTATCTATTCTTCATGTATCCATTTCTCATTATTGATCTTGGATCCCAAATTGAAAAGACAAAGCAATTGTGAGAGATAACGTTTCTTCCATTGCTTTATTTGTCAATTGTAGAAAGCTTATAAATGCAGTATATGCTTAATTAATTATGAGCTTGTTTTAATAATATACACACACAAAATTGATTGACAAGTAGTTAATACAACAAGACAACGTAAAGAAGAAATTTGATTGGGATGAGGTATCATATTTTAATTGGTCGTGGCTAATTAATTATACATGGCGGTGTGAACTTATATTAGATGCTTACGAAAACCGAAAAAAATAAAAGAATAATATAGTAATCCCGTGTGTGTGTGATATTACGAAAGCACAAAGAAAAAATTGCGTGTTAATGATGAAAGCATAACAATAATAATAAACAAGTTTGAAATATTTAAGACTAATCAGCAACGTAAAATTTAATCTGCTTTATCTTATATATACATTTTGACATGTTGTGGTTGATGATATCCACTAATGCCGAAGAAAGAAGCATATCAAATTATAGAGATATTATATATACATACACACACATCTGCGTGTGTGCTGTGTGTCAAGCGATTATTACTGATGAGGTGGAGATGATAGTATGAACGATCAATAATTCTAGTATTAATTTCAACCTTGCAAGTCTTAATTGGACAAAAGTTTCTGGGAAAGTGATCATTGAATTTCTTGGTTCTTTAAGTAAATTATATTATATATTAAAGTGTTCTATTAATTTTTGTTCCCCCCTGGTGGCCGCGACAGTGACTTGGAGTTGTAGATAAAGACGACAAGTTAAACCTAATATATATATATATATATGCATGTATATGTGTGTGTACAGGAGTATACAAGAATGATAAGTCATCCATATTTTTAGATTTATACATAATAAGTTATATTATTTATCATTAATCATGAACATAGCTCATTTCTCTATATCCATGTATATGTATTATTAGATAAATATAAAGGGATTGAGTTGTAATAAACCATAATTTTTTTTAACATCTATTACTATTACTACTACTTCTCTATTGTTGTTGTTGTGTAACGAGGTGAGCATGTGTGTATATATATATATGGTGTGAATACAAAGTATAAAATTGAAGAAGTCAAAGGGAAAGGGCAGAATATAATCTTCAAAATAATGATGAGAGATTCGTGGTGATTCAGTTAAGAAAATGATGATCATTTTGGAGTTTCCTATTATTAGTCAAATTGGCTGTTGTATTCGGCCAAAAACGGTCGTTATGTTTGAACCAACACTGCCAATTTTGAATATAAATTTTTCTTCAGATGTTGGAGTTTGAAATTAATGTCAATTTGTCAACTAGGTATGTTTCCTTCTAGATCGATCTTTTCTTTTTGATAAATTAAACATCTCTCTCTCATATGTATATATAATTAGGGAATTAGATTTAAGTAAAACCGAAATAATTCACTTAAACACGTTTTTTTTTTCAAATGACTATCTGATTGTGTAAAATTCAAGCATTGCTAAATTCAACTAGAAATAATTTTCTTCAAAGGTTTCTCCGCATTTACATAAGCTTTAACTCAGAACCTATATATTCAGGCAATATCTCTTCCACTAGACTCAAAACCAATGCCAGTTAGTTAAACACCTTTAATTTTAACATTCAATCTAAATTTATAAAACTCTAAGCATTCTACTTAAGTTGTTGTAACATTTTTTATTGATATCAACGTAGCTATTAACATAGAAAACTGTACCCAATTGAATTAATAGTAAAAACCACTTTTTTAACATAATTTAATTACAATCTGCATGGTGGGTATATGATATGCGTTTGATCTCATTTAGCGTGAAAGAGATTTTTTAACACTGCGATAAACCAATATGACTTAGTCCTTTTTTTTTAACTTATCCAATCACATATACATAATTCATTGCCTGTAGATTTATGCCACTTGGGTATAGGTTCATTTCTCCTAATCATTTCATCATTTGTTAGACATGAATATTTTTATTTCATCATCTTCAATTAAAATCTGAGAAAAGATTTTGGGATATCAATGACTTAGAAAATAATTTCACTTCATAAAGTGATATAATAACACAGATAATCTCTATTCTATTAGATGAGGTGTGCTGCATAAATTGTACAGTATTATTATGCTATATCAACAATCAAAAGTTTAAATACATTATTAATCAAGAGTTTCAGGTAAGAAATTTCATTCTTTATTTTGCTTCATAAGATAAAATATGACAAAGCAAGGGATTAAACCAACAGAAGAGAGTGACCAAATAGGACATTTTTTTCTATATGAACAAAATAGAATGCATTTTAGTCTATAGACTAATGCTTGTTTGAGAACTATTCACAAATCAAGTTGTGCACAAATAAAAATAAAACTCATCTCACATATTTATTTTGACTTACGTAAAATCATCCTTTCAACTATTTATCAAACACGCTCTCTCAAGCAAAAAATTGTAAGACATAAGAGATTGAATTGATTCAGTAACAAGCAAAAAAAAAAATAGAAAACACTAAAAATGAAATTAAGTATCATTCACACACGCGCGCGCATCTCACAACATGAAAACGTCTCCAACTAAACTTGATTTTTGAAAATTCCATTGGAAGAGTATGACAAATAAAATTGTAAGAAATAAGGGATTGAATTGATTCAGGAACAAGAAAAAAAATAGAAAACGCTAAAAATGAAATTCAGTATGACACACACACACACACATCTCTCAACATGAAAACGTCTCAAACTAAACTTGATCTTTGAAAATTCCATGCACGTGATGAGTGCTCTATATTAAGAGCTTCGCATTAATACATACACGAGCCTGATGTATTATTTTTAATTAAATTTTTCGTAAGTTATGAGTAACATAATTCTTTTTTATTCAAAATTTATTATATGATCATACCTTCTTTTTTAATTTATTTATACACATTCATGATATATTACTACTGTTAAAACTGGGCAAATAATTCTGCACTTCACACCTAATTCAACATTTAGAAGAAACAAACATAATACATATCTTGCTGCAGGAAAATTAAAATATTAATTAATTCCCCCAAGGTCAAGTGATAATTAATAGTAATTAATTATGAGTCAAACTCTTGAGCGAGTGTTATATGCATATTGGGAGATCAGTTTCTAGTTCTCTGTAGATTTAACGATTACTGCATAATAACTTCACTTGTACTTCGCTGTTCGTTGGTTGCTAGAAATATATATGGGCTTCGTTTGGAAACCCGTTGAAAAAACGGACACAGATTCCTAGGTACTTTATGTGAGAGGAATTTTGTCTCGGCTTGCGTGAGAATGGGTTTTGGGGGTCAAAACGGGGTTCCTAACGGAACCCCAAACGAAGCTATGATGTGTCGGCAACCTTGAATGTAAATTTAATAATTTAATATTAAAACGTGTAGCGTGATCCAAAGATTTGAAAAAAAAATGGTTAATTTTATATTTAATCAAAATTTTACATTTGAACTTAAGATTCCTGTTAGTCCAAATTTTATATTTGAACTTAAGATTCCTTTAATCTCTCTCTCTCTCTCTCTCTCAACATTAAATTTTATATTTAATATATATTTAAATTGCTTGCTTTCGATGAAGTCAAGGCATACTCATTTTTATAAATTAATGATCCTGTAACAAATTAATTTAAACTAGAATACGGATTAATTTAGTTCTTTAAATTTACGTCAAATTTTACTGTTTCAATTTGATTTCTTATATTTATAAAGTATACTTTTAATCCTTTTATCTTAATATCGAAAAATGATGACTCAACAAATTAAATTACCATTTAAATTTGTTGAGTAAGTTTATTTATTTTGCCAAAAGAAGTTAATAGTATTAAGATAAAAAGATCAAAGTGTACTTTTAAAATTTAAACGACTACAACAGAATTTGATTTAAATTTGAAAAATCATAAATCTTTAATTTATTGCTATTATTAATACTTGCAGTCAAGTTACCAAACTTCTAACCTGATGAATTTGTGTGATAAAATATTATATATGTATCATATTTTGTGCTCTATTTAATGTATATTTAAAGTCATTAAATTTAGTTAGTGTATTCTAGATACATACAATAGTTAGTCAACGTGGTGAAATGAGTTTGGCAACTAACAAACCTTAGTCTTTTCCCAGTTAATTTTTTGACTCAGTAATTAAATGTCTGAAATTGAGAGAAAAAACAACTCTCTCTACATTAAAAAATACAAGTAATCACGTCTAAGCAATAATTACATGGGCAGAATTTATAGATAAACATTAATTACTCCCTCTATTCTTTTTGATGAGAAGCATCTTACTGGATCATGTTGATAAAAAAAAAAAGTTGTCTAAAATTACTTGATTATTGATGATGGAGAATCAATAGGATAATTTAAAAAAATTGAAAAAAAGTAGGAATAAATCATATATTTCGGATAATGATCAACTTCAAAGTTAAGTCTTACCTTAAATACCAATCATCCGAGGAGTATCTTTTTTTTTTTATCTTCAAGCAGAGATGATATTAAGCTTGTTTGGCATTCCGTTTAGAAAAGTCAAAAGCTCGTTCAACGATTTTTTTTTTTACAAAACGAGATAATCTCTTCCACATATTTACATCTAGCTTACATAAAAACACTTCTCCACCGCGTTTCCAAACGGACTCATTGAAAAGGGAAATTAAATTAGGACAACCTTTGGAGATTTCCAATAAGATTCACTTCGAAAGGTAGCATGTGCTGAGGACGATGGGCAAAATGACACTTAGCCAAAAAAAGCAGATATTAATAAGGAGCACATGGCTGGACTTAATTGTACCAAGGAAATGGGAATGCCTTACCTTCACAGTGAGGATCCATGCCCTACAAATAAATGAATGCTCACCACACTCCTCCACACTCCACCTCTTTTTTTTATGCAAAAACAAATAAAGCAAATTTCATTTTCAGTGAGTTGGTTTCCAATGCTTATGAAAAAAATACTTTACAAATCGTTTATCAATAAGATTCTAACATTAGTATAAGATTTACACCCACGATTCTACGGTCGTGTGTCAACTACCTATTAGTTGAATCGAAAGCATTTCTTGACAACTTGCCTCATCTCCAGATCCAGCTAGCCCTGATGGGAGTTTTAAAATTATGACATTTAATATATTTATTTACATTTTCAAGTTCTGAAATTTAATAATAATTAAAATTAAAATAGTGTATAAACGACGACTGGTCCATGTGACCAACTTGCAAATCATACAAGTCAACCATCTCCGAAAATTCTTCTCACTTCTTTGTCGAACAAAATTCTTCTATTACTGCCTCCCATCCTATCATAAATATATAATTAAAAAATATATATTCCTATTCATAAGTGATAGAAGAAGAAGGAAGAGGTGGCAAGGGAAAACGGAGATTCCTCTTCCCACGTTATTTAGTTTGAATCTTTTATACTCTAGTGCGTGCTTAATATAAAAGTTAATTTAGGAGTCACGCTTAGGTTAAAATATAATACATTGATCTATTCCTTTTTTTACATTTATTATTTTTCAGACCAATTTATTTAGTTTATAAACTAATGCATAATATAATGTTACACATAGATCGATATTTTCTGAAAATCAAATCAGATTTGTTATAATTATTAACTGAATTCATTTAATCTATTTAATATACTAAAATCAATTAAGTAGCTATTGAATTAAATACTGAAGGGAATTTTTTTCTTTATTTTTATCCTTATTAATTATTTAGTTGGTCTCGCTTTGTTAATTAATTGGCCTGTTCCTATTCATTCATTTCCTCACTCACTACTCCCTCCCTTCCTAAAAAAGATGAAAGTATTTTTGAAAAATTTATTTATTGTATTTGTTATAAATACATTATAAAGGTGGATGTCCATAGACTCTTGGTTCCCTAAGCAATAATACTATACATGAATTGTTGTTGAGAAACTAAAGAGGTATTCAATGTACAAAGTATCACAATGTATGTACACAATGTATGTACAAAGAGTCACAATGTATATCCATCCATCTTGATTGTATTATTTATTGCTTATGGCTCTTAGATGTCACTC
The DNA here is from genome assembly GCA_025593235.1 of Vachellia pachyceras. Lineage (NCBI taxonomy): Eukaryota > Viridiplantae > Streptophyta > Magnoliopsida > Fabales > Fabaceae > Vachellia > Vachellia pachyceras. The sequence continues at coordinate 1,261 of JANTPZ010147661.1, read as the reverse complement.
TTAGAGGCCTATAAATAGGGCTTTGTATATGGCATACAACACATATCCAAAAGTGAATAGAATTCCTCTCAAATTCTCTCATTCTCTCAAAGTTTCTCTTCTCTTCTCTTTCTCTATTTAGCTTTAATTTACAACACGTTATCAGCACGATAGTTCTACCGAAGGTTTGATTCCCTCATAGTTACCTTAGCAACTTCTTCTACTTTCTTTTATCATATCTTTTCAATCAATCTAGGATAATCTAAGCCACAATTTGAAATTATGATAATTCTTTTACCGATTATTTTAAATATTGGGTTTCGTGGCTAAGATTTGAGATTGTTACTACTTGTTATTTTAATCTCTTTTAAAAGTTTTATACATTATGGATATTGTCATTTTAGTTTGAATCCATATATTAACAAAAACTATATTATCCATTTTTTGAAAATTCATTTTCTAGAATTAATCTAAATTCTTATTATCGTTTTAGATTGGATAATGTCCAATCCTATACTAGAATTTGAAACCCTTGACATATCTGACAAAAATTATTCATTATGGATATTGGATGGTGAAATTCATTTAAATGCCAAGGGTCTTGAAAATGTTATTTTGCCAAAAAATGTTGCGTCTAATCATGACGAGGCAAAAACAATGATCTTCCTTCGCTATCATAATCATGAAGGATTAAAAGCGGAATACTTAACAGTAAAAAATCCGCTGAATTTATGGAATGCCTTGAAAGAAAGGCTTGATCAATAGAAAATGGTTATATTGGCCAAAGCATTGAAAAAGGCTATAAGAAATATTATGACTTGATTTCATGCCTACTTGCTGAACTATCAATGACTTGTTCATGAAAAATTATGAAATACGCCCCACAGAATCAATTTTGATTCTTAAAATAAATGCAGAAATGCATAATAATTATAGTAGAGGGCGTAGTCGTGACAGTGGCCTATGTCGCGGCAGAGGACATAAAAATTCTCATTATCGAGATGGTTGAAACATTGATCATGACAACCAAAAGAAAAGGAATAATGAGAAAGGGCACAAGAATGATTTCAATACCACAAAAGCCCTTGAAAATAAATGTCATAAATGTGGTATGAAAGGGCATTATGCATGAGCATGTCGCACACCTGCTCAAGCCTAACTCAAAAAGAGTGGCAATAATGCCGAAGCAAATATGATGTATCATGATAATAATATCAAGGCAAAATGTGCATTGAAAGACGTTAATCTTGTATGCCTTGATGGGTTAGAAGACATTAATGGT
>JANTPZ010147658.1:0-10999 GCA_025593235.1 Vachellia pachyceras | reverse complement strand
TTTACTGGTAAAAAGTGTGATCGGTAGAAGTAACCGAATGGAGTTTGTTTTGGTTAAAGTAACCAAACCCCAAGAAGATTTCTTTACCCATGTGCAGCCATCATGAACCACTTTTGAAGGTCCAATGAGAAGCAAGGAAGTGTTATATGTGTGGAAAGATCTTGTCCCTTAAAATTTAAGATGAAATCCTAACCTTCCATTCCTTTTTGAAGCATTTTATAAATGCAACCTTCTCTCCTCTTCCACCTCCATTCCAACCAACTTTTGGGCAGAAAAATGGAGAGGAGAGGATGCCATTTTTGGCTCCAAGGAAGAAGAAGAGGTGCTCTTGAAATCACAAGGTAAGGGAGTTACAACTTATGCTATATATCAAAATCTTCCTCTCAACTTCTTCTACAACTTCCATGGATTGGAATTTTGATTTGAGCTTCCTTTCTCAAGTTTGAATGTTTAGGGTTCTTGAGAGCAAAGTGAGAAAGAGAGGGATTTAGATCTATTCATTAATGGTAAAAGCCTCCTTGTGTTGAAAGGAGTGTTTTGATGTATATATTGTGGTTGTTTGAGATTGTTTTGATGATTTTGTAAGTTTGGGAAATTATGAAGTTTTAGGGGAGGTGCTGCCCAATTTTCCATTTGATATAGGAGAGCTAAAATACAAGTTATACCATGCTTGGATATGATTTTGGAAACAAGAATCCAGTGTTATTGGTGATGAAAGTTGAAAAGTTCATGTTAAGGATTTTGGGGGAAACCTCTTGGCCATGACTGGTTCTTGAGGAAGGAATTTTCTTTTGATGATTTTGATGCTTCCAATGAGTCCAAAATGAGTTTTTGTGTAGGGTAAAAGTAGTCACAAGTTTGTGGAAACCCTAGAAGACATTAGTGACAAGTTAGGGTTTCTAAGGTTCTTAAAGTTCAAGAGTTGATTCAAGGGAGCTTTACTTTGATTCTTGTTTTGGAAATGGCTTAAGATTAATGGCCATAATGTTGTTGACTATGTAGGCAAGTGTTTGGTGCAAGAGGATAAATTTCTAATACGTCAAGAAAGCTTGCAACTTAAAGGAAAGTTAAAGAGCAAAGGTAGCAATACCTTCTAACTCTAAGCTTAATTGTTTGTAAATATGTATGAATTATGCATGACTTATATTGAAAATTTGTGATGATTGAAAGTGTGAATATGTGCTTTTGTATGCTATGGCCATATGCATTTCATTGTTACATGTTGCACTTTTATGAATTCACACTTATATTGAAAGTTGTCATGCAAATTTTATAATGTGTGTTAGAAAGTTTTGCTACTGGGATTTCTAAAAATCTCACCCTTCCCCCACTAACAATTTTTAGGTGGAAGCACACTCAAGGGTAAGAAGAAAGTGGTTGATTCATGAAGCAAAGTTCAATGTGCATGTTGTGGATTTTATTATGAAATTATGTTATTATGTTTTATAATATGTATACTGGACTTATGATAATTAGTGAATGCTTTAAGAGTACCTAATTACATAGGTTATTATGATTAAGAAAAGTTTAGAAATCATTAAGTTGAAGTATGAAGTCAAGAAGTTGAAAATTTGGCTAAGTGAGAAGTTGACTAAACCTTCAACTTTGGCATAACGTGAAATAGAGTAAATGGATTCCAAATGTCCTGATATTTTATGGAAAAATATTTCACGTTGCAAGGTTTAAAATGAGCCAAAGATCACTTCAATTGGAATTTTGTATGGAAATTTATGACTGTTCAAAGTTGACCAAAAATCATAGAAAATCCTGGGAAAATGAAAAATTACCATATGAACAGTACATTTTCACGAATGAATATGTACCAGTTGGATCAGTTACTGTTCAAATTAGTATTTTTCCCACATAAAGGAATTTGTAAGCTTCAAATAGAAGTTGGAACCACTCAATTTTGATTTTTCTGGAATTAGTTATGATTTTTCATAGTTGGCCCGAAAAACTGTGAATAGTAACTTTCTTAAAAATGAAAGTTTTCAAGTGAGTCCCTTTTAACAATTTGAGTTACTTGAGGCCATAATTTGGTTCCAACTCATCATAATGGAAGCTAAGAAGGATAAATAAGAGGTGTTACATGAGGTCCTGCTACTTGTTCATAGTGATTCTACACATAATTTTATTGTAGAGGCGTTGGTGGATGGGCTAAATTTACCCGTGACAACTGTTTCAGCGTTAAGGGTACATATTGGAGACATTAGCATTATGTGATGCTGCCTAATCTATAAGGGAGTAGAGATATAGCTACCAGGTTTGACTCTCAAATAGGAATTTTATCTCTTGCTAGTTCAGACTTGGTTTTATGTATTAAATGGCTTTCATCCCTTAATACTATTAGAGCAAACTGGAAAAAATGTTTTAATTTTCTGGCTTTGTGGGAAGAGGTATAAATTGTAGGGGATACCTCGAGTAGACAAGAATGATAGTCTTCACTTTATGATTGCTTCGGAGCTTAAATTGGGGTCAACTAGTGCTGGGTCCTTGAATTTGAAAGGTGTGATGATCAAGTATGGACTGTTTTTAATGAACCTACTACCCTGCTACCATTCAGGAATTACTTTCACTCTATTTCACTCCTTCTTGAGGCTTAAACACCCAGTCTTTGCCACTACTACTATCTATACTCTCAAAAGAATGAGATGACAGATAGATATATGATCTTCTCAACAAAGGGTTCATTCAACCTAGCTCAAGCCCATTTACTAGTTCAGTGTTTCTAGCCAAGAAGAAAGATGACTTATGACATATGTGCGTCGACTATCGTGCACTCAACCAGATCACCATAGCGGATAAGTACCCAATACCCAACATTGATGAATTTCTTGCTGAATTGCATGGTGCTATTTACTTTTTTAAGATTGATTTGTGATCCATGTACTACGACTATGTCCTGATGCCTTTCGAACTTATAAGCGTTCCTGCCACTTACCAAGGCGCTATTAAAAATCTCTTTAGGCCCTTGGCTGGTTTTCTTTGATGATATCCTCATACATAGCTTGATCCCAACGCAACATGAGAACCACCATAGAATTGTGTTCTAGACCTTACAACAACACTCTTATTTTGCCAACTTCATAAAGTGTTCCTTTGGGCAATCAAGGATATAGTTTATAATTTAGTTTATGCACATACCTCATATTTATTAGACATATCAATCTTAATTCAAGAAATAAGCCCTATATCTTGTATTTTCTTTATGTATAATTTATTAGTGTGTCCTAATCTTAGTGAGCCATATATCAAAAGAATTAATAAAGTATGCAGAAGAAGATGCACTGCCATTTCTCATCAACATTTTATAAAAAGTCCCTTATTACAATAAACCTTTTAAATCACGACATTTTTCTTAATCATGATGATCTTGTTAGACTCAAAAGATATCCTACCCCTAACCTTTCCAAGTAGTGCCACAAAACTAGATTTGCTTTGACTTTAGGAGCATAGAGAACATTAACTACCAAGGTCTTTTTAGATGTGATCTTTAGTTCCACTTTCCCTTTCCATTGAACTTTTGTAGTCCATGAGTCAACGAGATAAATCTGGCATTTTCCTTCTTTAAATGAGGTAAACATCTCTTGATTTTGGCATATATGCTTAGTGGCCGTAAAGTCTACCGCCCATTTCTTACATTGGAAACTAAAAGTACCTAAGAAACCATTGTAACAACAACATCATCGCTATCGTAATCTCTTTCAACAATTTTACATTTGGTCTCAAAGGATTATCACCTTTTACCCTTTTTTTGCATTTAGCAGCACAATGACCTAGCTTTCCACAAACATAGCAACTACCCTTTTTCTTGAACTTGGTGTCAGTCTCTTTGGTTTTATAATAAGGACTTTTATTCTTGTTTTTGTTTTGGGAGTTGTACCTTTTATTACACTATTTTTCTTCCACTATATTTGCTCTGACAATCATTAGTTTTCCCTTATCCATCTAAATTGCCTTTCTATTAGCGTCTTCTATAATAATCTATAATAATGTGTGTGATAAGGTTCAACAGTGATAATTGCCTCTATTTGTGTTTCAACTGTTACTTATAGTTATTCTATGACTCAAGTAGATTTCCAATCAGGACCCTTGCCATGAACTCATGAGATGATTTTTTCATCTTGAAGTTCCTTCAACAATTTGCAATAATTGTGGTTATACAATTTAATATCTTTATCATCGACATTTCCCATCTATAGAAGTTTCCCACCATGAACCTTTGTTTGATGGCATCCTCAGTAGTGTATTTCAAGATGAGTGATTGCTAGATCTTATTTTCTTCTTTGTATATGCAGTACAAATTGAATAAAGTGTGAGATAAAGTTATAATAAGAGTGTGTCTGCAAACCTTATTGGCATATGCCTACGCATCTTTTTGTGCCTAATCAGTGTCTACTGCAAGTTCAGGTTGTTCAAGAGCAATGGCAACTCCATGCATGTCTAAGATAGAGTAGACTTGCTCCTGCCAACGTCTGATGTTTTTACCATGAAACACTTGATCTTGGACTTGTCAAGGAACGACATAGGAAGTGGCATGGTTGTTAGGATAGCAAGAACAAATGGAATGTTTACGTCATTTGCAGTGTTATCAGTATTGTTTGGATCCATGGCAGCAAATCTCTCTCAAGTTTGTTGTAAATATTACAATCAAAAAGCACAACACAAATACGAATCGATAGTTAGTTTGATTCGAGACATATTTAAGAACACTGTCCTTTAGAGATATTCCACAATCCCTATAGATTTAGGAACCATACTGGATTTAACGAATTCTTCCTAAAAAAGGGAGGTAAATTACTTGCAGAAGAAAATGAACCCACTAGACAAAGTCTAAGCAGAGAAAGAATGATTACGCTGGAAGCACACTTTTTGATCGACTAGTATGCCATAATTCATTGGCCAAACACAAAAGGCAAGGATATGTCTAGAAATGTCATTGGTCCTCAAGAGCAAAATAGGCACAAGGTGATTCGCTTCCCATGTATTTTGATTGTTAGGAACGGTCATATTTCCAGGCAAGATACGTCTGCGTTGTGAGTTGGTGAAAATAATCTTTTTTGGATAAGTTAAAAAAATTAATAAATTATTTAAGAGATCCTCAAAAATAATTTCTACAAAAATGCCCATCACCATATTTACCTCATACACAAAGGGGCAAATCACTAGTTTCTAACTAAATTTGCCTTTTGATAGCCCCATGTTTTTTTTGGTATATGAGTGACATAAAGCCTGCAAGAAAGAAAATTAAGTGGACATAGATCCTAGAGCTTCCTTTTCCATTAGAGTTCTCAAATGCTGGGGGCACGTATCATATAGGACGGATTTTGAGAGTCCCTCTTTCGCTAGGCAGTCTGCTAAAAGATTATGTTTTCTTGAAATGTGCTCAACCTTCAGTTCAAAGTTGTGTGTTAGCAGTTCCCTCAATCGACGACTATGTAAACTACACATGTCTGGCTCCTTTTCCTCCCTCAATTCCTCAATTAGAATCTTGGAATCAGATTCTACTATAACTCTTTTGAAGCCAAGGTCCCACGCAAGATTTAAGCCTTTAAACATAGCCATTTGCTCAGCTTCAATTACCGTACACTGACCAAGCGCCAATTATCCAATTCCCTCTGTGGTCACGAATAACTCCTCCACTACTAGCTGTGTTTCGTCTGCTAGAAATTGCTCCATCTACGTTAGCCTTTACCCACCCCATCCCAGGTGTTTCCAGGTCGTAGACGGTGCTGTTCTTGGCTTCCTTTAAACATCATCCCTTAATATTACATAACCTCTCCATCCCATTAGAATTTTTGACACAGGATCTTTGGGCTTGACATAATCTGGTTCAAACATCTCTTGGTTTCACCATTTCCATAATTTCCAAATAGCTACTCCCCAGTATAATTGCCAATCTACATTATTTGTCTTCCCCATATCCCTTTTCAAATTGAGAGCAAACCAATTCTTCAGTGGGGTCGCAAAGAAAGATGCCATTTGTTCAAGTTCAACTAGTTGCATCCAAACCTTTCTCGCATACCTACAATCCCTTAAGATGTGCAGAGTGTCCTCATAAGCATCTCCACAGTGCTGACACCAGCTTGAAGGTGTAGACCACCTGCTTCTCCATTTGTTAGTGGGCAATTGATCATGGAATGCTATCCACATGAAAACTCTAATCATTTCTATACTCTTCCAACTCCAAGTTTCCTTATAAACCTGACTGTACGAATTTGGGGACCGATCTTCTATCAAGGCAAAAGCATTTTGAATCGAAAAAAATCCCATTGTTGGTTATATTCCATGCCATAATGTCATTCCCTTCCTCTTGTCTAAGAATGGGCATGGCTACCAATTTCTGAAATATATCAGCAGGTAAAATGTTGGCTAATCGCCGGAAATCCTAGCAATTATGAATAACCTAGTCAGCCATCTTACTGTTCTCCTCCTGCTGTGATAGAGCCCGTGTACACTGTTGTAAAATGGTTTTATTCGGAAACAACCATCTGTCTTTAAAGAAATTCACTGATCTACCATCACGTATATGCCATTTCATACTAGCTTCCACAATGCAACTTTGTTGGGAAATAAACTTCAATAGTGGAGAATCTCCTTCTCTAGCTTCCAGTAAATTGTCTTCATTACTGAACATATATTTGTGTAAGAGAACTTCAGCCCATAATCCTGTGGACCCATTAACTAATTTCCATGCCAACTTAGCAGCACAAGCATTATTAAAGGAAGATAAACACTTCAATCCTAAGCCCCCTTGATACTTAGTTTTAGTTAGAATATCCCAGCCTATGGGGTGAAAACCATGTGAATTGTGACTGGTTCCCCATATGAAGTTTCTTTGTAGTCTCTCCACCCCTCGATAAATGGTTATAGGTAATTTGCTCACCATCCTAGAATGCACAAGAAGGGCACCTATGACGGACTTAGCTAGCATATTGCGTCCAGCTAGGGAAAGAGCATTAACCTTCCAGTTGGACAATTTTGCCTTAATTTTGTCTACTATATACTGGTACTGCTGAGATGGCTTTCTTCCTTTGTACATAGGGACTCCTAAATATCTCCCTGGTTCCACCGAGATCTTCATACCAGTTAAATGGCTTATACTTCTCCTTGTACCAGTAGGAACTCTAGGTGAGAAGTAGATTGATAACTTATTCCTATTGATACTTTCCCCTGACACCATGCAAAACTTTTGGAGGCACTCTAGCATACAGACTGCTTGCTTCTCAGTTGCAGTCCCAAACAAGATTATATCATCAGCAAACATCAAATGAGAAATTGCAGGCCCATTCTTGCTAGCCTTAATAGGCGTCCACTTCCCCTCATTAACTGAATCACAAATAATATGTGATAATTTATCCATATACAACACAAAAAGTAATGGGGATAGAGGATCACCTTAGCGTAGCCCTCTGCCTGGTTGAAGAACTCTGTTTTCTGTCTATTCCATAGAACATTATAAAAGACTGAAGTAATGCACTCCATAATCAGCTTGATGAAAGCTTCTTCAAATCCAACCTCAGTGAGCACCCTTCTTAAGAAGTCCCAACTTATCCTATCATATGCTTTCTCCAAATCAATCTTCATAGCCATCATACCATTTCTGCCTTTTGACTTCCTCATGGTATGTATAATTTCCTGTCCCACTATTATGTTATCTTGTATAGCTCTGCCTTTGATGAAGCTTGACTGGAATGGTGACACTATCTCATCCATTACTATCCTCAATCTCTGCATTATAATCTTTGTTATGCATTTATAGTGAACACAACATAGAGATATAGGTCTAAAGTAGGACACAAATTCTGGACTATCTATCTTTGGGTAGAGCCAATAGAGTCTTATTGGCCTCCCTATCCATTACTCCCAATTCAAAAACATGCGTTACAAAACTACATAATGAATCCCCCAATATATTCCAGTTCCTCTGATAGAAAATGGGGGGATAACCATCATTTCCAGGTGCTTTATAGGGCCCCATAGAAAAGAGAGCACTTCTAATCTTCTCACGAGTAGGGATATGTCCCATATTCTGCAATCTACACTACTCAATCTTAGGATAATTAGCCCTTGTACACACCTCTTCCGTCATCCCATCTTGAGAGTATAAGCTTGTGAAGAACATCTTCACCAGCGACTGTAATTCCTGTTCCTATGTAATCTATGCTCCACTTTCATCTTTCAGGGCGCCTACCTTGTTCCTCCTTCTCCTAAACTGGGTTGTCAAATGGTAATATCTTGTATTCCTATCCCCTTTGGTAACCCATTCCCCTCTAGATTTTTGGAACCACTTCATTTCTTCTGTTTTTAGAATTTCATCTAGCTCAGCTTGAAGCTTTCTTTCCAAACCTTAAAGGTTTGGCAGCTATCATTCTTGTACCTTGATTAAATTGTAAAACCAGATGATTGTGGTCTGAAAATTTGGTTCTGGGTAGTACCTTGAGTTGGCATTTAGGCAAATTAAGGAAGAACTCTATATTTCCCAGGGCTCTGTCCAGCCATTCAAAAATCCTTCAAAAACCCTGTTCTTTGGGCCTCGCCAAGTGAATTTGGGCCCATAAGCTCCCATATCCGTAAGACCACAATTACTTATACTGTTCTGGAACCAATTTATTTTGGAGATATTAGCCTACTTTTTTCGATTGATGCAGAATTTCATTAAAATCGCTTATGACTATCCAAGGTTTGTCTATTGAGTCTGACAAACTCTTCATCCTATTCCACAGATCTCTCTTCAAAGGTTGAAGAGGTACTAAGTAAATTGTTGTCAAAAGGAAACTTACTTGGTCATTAAATTTGCAATTAAAATGCAAAAATTGACGATCCTCCTCCAGGACTGTTGCTTGTATGGAAGAGCTTCTCCAGGCCGCTACTATCCCTCTTGACCAGCCCACACTTGGCACCATCTTAACCATGTCAAATCCCACCGATCGTAATTTGGCCATGTGAGATTCTTTGCTACACCTTGTCTCAGCTAGGATAACCATCGACGGCTTGCTTTTATCCATAACTATATTCAAGTTACTAAGTAGGCCTGATCCACATGCCCCTCTTGTGTTCCAAAATAGTATACTATCCATCAACCAATGATGATTAAAGCCCAATTTGGGTCACTCATCGTATTGGGTTTCAGGAACCCATGTTCCCTCACCAACTTCCTCCTTGATCTCCATTGTTGGATCCACTCCAGAAGACACCTGACTGGCGTCTATTCCCCCTGGGTCCAGTACCTCCCAACCAATCTTTGTAGGCCCATTTGTATTATAGGCTGAGAAAATTAATTGGCTCGTATCCTTTTGATCTCCTTCACTGAGGACCCCACTGGTTCCATCTATTCTTTTTCATTTATCTTTTTCTTTGCTCCTTTCCTCCTCACTATCCCCCATAGTTAACAACAATACTTCCCCTTCCTTCCTTTTACTCTCTACCATTTCCCACATCCTTTTCTCTGCTTTCCTCCGTGCTGTTCTGTCCTGCTTTGAACTACTTGTTTCCTCCGCTTGCCATCCTTTCATGGCCACTACCTCTCCTCCTGCATTCTAACGCACTCCCCCTTTCCTGATGTCATTTCTATTCCATACGAAACTGTTATCTCCTGTCACGATACATTGCATCGCCACCTCCTCCCCAACTTGGGCTATTTGCGCTTCCCCACCAGTGGTCCTATCCTCTGCCACCTCAGCTAACACCCCAAACCTTAAACCCCTTTCTTTCTCTTAATTCAGATCACCCTTTGCATCTCTGTTCTTGTGACACTCCTTAATCTTTACCTTTAGCTTCATTAAATATCTATTTGAAAGCATCTTTAGGCCTTTAGTGACTTAGAGTAACCAAATAGTGAAAAATAAAATTTTCAAGTTTAGGGTTACTATTCACGTCACTATTCACAGATTTTTGGGCCAAATTTGAAAATTCATAACTAATTCTAGAAAACTCGAAATTGAGTGCTTCCAATTTCTACTTGAAGCTTATAAGTTCCTCTATAAAGGAAAAATACTCATTGAGTCATTTACTTGCCCAAATGATACAGTTTACTGCGTGAAAAAGTACTGTTCATTTGGCAAAATTTCATTTTCCAAGATTTTCAATGATTTTCTTCAATCTTTGGAACATCATAACTTTCTATGCAAAACTCCAAATCCATTTTTATTTGGCTTTTTTTAAACCTTACAATGCCAATTATTTTTCTGTAAAATTTCAGCTCAATTGGAGTTCATTTACCCTGTTTTGAAACAGGTCAAAATTCGGGGTTTGACCAACTTCACTATGATAAAAACCAAACTTTTCATTTTCAAACTTCATCTTTTTGAAACCCTAACTCCTAATCCTTTTTGAACCATATTTGATCATTCATTTAGGAGTTCTTGGCTATCATATATCATCCATACATGCATAGGTTTTACATCACATATTACATAACCATGCTCATAAAAATTCCTTGCTTTAACTTCATAAACTTTCTCCTTACTCTTTGATGCACTTGTACCTAGAAATGGTTAATGGGGAAGGGTGAGATTCGAGGAATACCAGTAGCAAACATTACAAACAATGCATGTAGGATGAATGTTAGTGCATGATATACTTACCTTACATAGGCTCATGTTCACATAATGAAATGCTGCGTGCTCAATGTTTTGTATAATGTACTTATGGCCATAGTAAAAATAAAAACAGAGTTTCATTCATTCATACATGCTTCACATAATTTAGCAAAGCACTATAGAAAATCAATGCACAACATAAACATCACACACATACAAGTAAGTTTACTACCTTTTAGATTTTGCCTCCTCCTTAAGTACTTTGATCTTCTAACCATAGCTTTTTCTTTGTCACTTTATGGCCCTAGGGAATTAATAACATAATTAGAGCCATGAAAAGTGAATGCCCAATGGGCCACATTAGCTCTAAAGGCTTACTTTTACCCTTGGAGTTCCTACAATTTACATTTGGTTACTTTCTCTCTTAATTTCGCATGGTAACCAAAAGCTGTCAGCAT
>JANTPZ010147656.1:0-23210 GCA_025593235.1 Vachellia pachyceras | reverse complement strand
ATTGTAAAGGCTTGTGAAGCCTTATCTATTGCTGATAGTGGATTTGGAAATCTCGGGAGTGCCCTGAGGACTGGACGTAGGTCAAGGAGACCGAACCAGGATAAGCTCTTCGTGTTCATATTTTCCTTTCCTTCAGTGTCTTTACTCTTCTTTTCTGTGAAGTTTTAAATTGTGTTAAAAATTTTATTAGACCAATTCACCCCTCTCTTGGTCAAATTCTATTCTAACATTTGGTATCAGAGCCAAGGTCATGGGTTTGATTCCCAGCAGGACAATTGCTGAGGGGGAGATTGTTGGCCAAGGTGTGGCATCAATTGTCCCATGGCGGAGGTCCGAGGGGCCAAGTTATAGTCGAACCATGGCGCTTGGGCGTTTGCTCTACTATGGGTTAAGGAAATAGAGTTGTGCCCTGACTAACAGCTATAGCTTTTGGCCTAGTTGTAAGCGCTTGATCCTAACAAAAATGCCAGTACATTTTCTACTTTTCTTAATTCCAACTTTACCCTTGGTTGACTTTTGACATTTTTTGGTCAACTTTGACATTTTTATGCCCTAGGCCTTTAATTCAAAATGACCGTTTTGCCCTTCATCATTTTTATTTAGAATTCTCCAGACTAGGGACTTAGTTAATTATGATCTTTATTTCCTTTAGGCATTTTCCTCTATATTTTTCCTTATTTATAGGCCTTAGATTATCACATAATTGACTGGTATAGCCTTCAGTTCAAGCTACAGAAATGCGGATATTATATTGCCTTGCCAATTATATGAGTTCACTTATTTGTCTAACAATAATTTTCTCACACTAATTCAACAAAGAAATCAAGCAACCATTACTCAAACACTTCCAAAAATAATATCAATTGACATTACTCATGAATTATTCACTATTAATCAATCAAAATCTCAACCAAGCTAATAATAAGAATAATAATTGTTCAGTAACAAGAAATTTATCAAAATTTTCCGTTGGCCTTTTCCACTTAGGGCCATTGGCTTTTTCCGGCAGAAAAATGTGTCTATGAAACTTACAAGTCCTTGAGTTATAAGTGGCAAACCTCCCAAGGACATGAGATACCCGCTACAAGAACGATGAGTCAATGGGCATGCCACCCAATAGGCATCACAGTATGCCCCCTAGTGTATTTTAGGTATCGTAAAACTCATACTGCTGCTATCATGTGTGTATTCGGGCAAGGAAGTAAACTGGCTCAATATGTTAATTGGTAAACAGTGTTAGGTCGCGTCACGATTAAATACTAAAGCTTGCCAACCATTCATCTGTATCTTTCAGCTTGAACTTCAGGATCATCATCACAACGTTGCAATTTTAGAAGTTGTTCCATTGGAAAAGAACTGGGCCTACTACTCATCATATTCATTTCCTTTAGAATGTGCATTGTGTACTTCCATTGACTTAGAACCATCCCTTTTGGTGAGATTGCAGCTTCAATGCCTGGGAAATACATTTTAATTTTACCAAATCTTTGATTTTGTATTTATAATCCAAATATTCCTTTGTCTCCTGTATTTTCTTTGCGTCATTAAACATCATCAACGTATATTAAACATGAAACTTGTGTTGTACTAATTCTAAAAATGAACAAGGAACGATCAGTTGTGCTTTTCTTCTAGCCGATGGCATGAAGGACTTGTGTAAATTTGAAATACCAATTGAATCACTCCATTCATCACCTCCAGGAGATCCACACACACCTCCTCACAGGACCTGCTCCACCCCCATTTAATCATCCAATTATTCATTCATCCAGGGGTCACACCGCAAGGGAGTACAGTAATTTATTCATTCATCCATCACAAACCTTGCAGAGATAATTTTCATTCATTCAAAATTAAGTGATTACAGCTTCCTTAATTATAGGTATTAGTTCTTATACACATAATTTAGTAATTTATAAGAAAAATGTTGTAAAGGACTAACACATTCTTTAGACCCAACTTCCATTGGTAATAACATTTTATTGATAAAAGACTTATTAAGTCTCTTGGTATTCATTAGGCAATTTAAAAATGAACAATAAAATATTAAATACATAATAAATTTTATATCAATGAGTAATTTTCAAAATGAATTTAATGTGAAGCATAATGTATTATTTATACTTCAATTGAAGTGAACTAAATTCAAAACTATTAATTAAAAATGCAATGAAATCATATTCTTGGAATTAACAAGAACTTTTTATGTGAAAATTGATGTTGATTGATTTAAATTCAATTATAAATTAAACCTTAATCAACAAGTATTTATTGAAGTTTCACTTGAATTTTAAATTTTAAGTCAATAGAAAAGTGTCAAGGAACAAGAAGAATGGTTGATTCTAGTAGACTTAAAAGCAAATGCAATTGTGTTGTGGAGGACAATGACAAAGCATGGATGTCAAAATAAAAATTAAAGAAACTTTTCTCTGCCTAAATAGTTTGGCCTGACCCCAACCATCTATAATAAATTATTAAAAAAATTTACATTTTATTTCATTTTGCTATTCTGCAATTTTTTTTCTTTTGTAAATCCCAAATAAGGTGGGTTGGTGGGTTGGAAGGCAAACATTTGAAAAAATAAATGTCTGAAGAGTAATCAAACATTCATGTGACACCTCCTATTTTCCCCATATTCTCTTATTATAGATCACTCAAGAATCACTCTTGGGCCTTAGATATCAAAATTTGTCTAAGATTGTGAACTAGAATTTTTAAAAACGGAAAAGACGCTGGTACTGTTCACAGTGCCATTTTCCAGTTTTCTGGCCCAACTTTGAAAAATCAAAATTAATTATAGAAAAATAAAAAATGAGTTATTCCAATTTCTAAATTTTTCTTATTAAGTGAACTACAGGGGAAAAATACTCATGGGTTCCAATTCTTGCCCATTTGATACAGTTTATTCAAAAACCACATGCTGTCCGAAATGGTTCACTCCAGTCTTCCAGATTTTACCTCAATCTTTGGAAAATCATAGCTCTCAAAATGCACATCACAATTTCGCAAAATTTATATCATTTTAAAGCTTAGGATTTTTAGTTTCTGACTGGAAAATTTCATCCATTTGGAGCTCGTTTTCTATTTTTAACTGTCACTTGAAACAGATTCGTTTTTCAGGACCTTTGGAACCCCTTTAGCTTTGAAAACCAATTTTCTTAAAAATTCACCAAAACCTCTTTTTGGTTCCTTAACACTTCTTAAACATGCGTGACTATTCCCTTACCATTCTTGGTTACTTTTAGCTCATCATCATGCATACTTCATCACCTATTCACATGATACTTTTGTAGAGGTTTAGGTTACAACTTAACAACAACTTTAAGAAAGTATGCATCATAACCATGTACACCAAAACATGCAAGCAAAACATCATCTTCAAGCATCATTAACCTTTTCCTTACCCTTGTTTGAGCTTGTACCTACATGGTTAGTGGGTGGGGGATGAGATTTGGGAATCCCAATAGCGAAACCACATAATCATAACAAAGTGAATGTGCATACATGACTTTATGGCATGTGTATGAATACATAAACATGTGACACATCAAACTTCACTTTAACATGCATATGGCTATAACACAAAAGTCACATTTCATACACAAATCATGCACTTTACTCAACATAAAAGTTCATGTAACATTCACAAATCATTTTCTTAAACATAGAAGGATATTAGTAGTTTTGCTACCTCAAGATCTTAGCTTTCCTTTAAGAAGCTCTTGGGAACTCTTAAACCCCTAAAAATCATGGCATAACATCCACATAAATATGACATCATCAAAATACAACAAAACTTGCAAAACACATAAAAAAACCCCCTTTTTGATTTTCTAAGTGTCCTACAAGTTCAAGACTTGATTTTTATGGCCATTTGAGCTTCTAAAATCCATCTCTTAGCTTTACCCTACACAAAACATCATTTTGAAGCCAATGGAACCATCAAAATGCTCAAAAACACATCTTTCTATTTTTTTTATTTAGCTTGGACGAAAATATCAAAAATAAGGAAAGGAAGGGTTTTTCAACTTTACTCATGAAACCATGTGTTTCCTTGCTTCCAAAAACCCTTTTTTCTTAGATTTGATCTACTCAAAAGCACCTTCCCTTAGACCAAAAGAAATTTGGGTAGCACATCCCCACAAACTTGAGTTTCCCAAAATTTTAAAACAACTCAAACCAACCAACAACAAAGTTCATACTACTCAAAGAGTAACTTGTAACCCTCTACCACTTTAAAAACCTTCTCATTTTCATTTTCAACTCTTGAAATCCTAACCTTCCTCTTCCAAAAGAAAGGCTCATTCAAGGAACAACTCAAGAGAAAGGTAGTGGAAGTTACAATACTCAAAAAAAGAGGAAGATTTGGCTTTTAGAAACCTTTACCTAGAGTTATGGAAGCTTGAAGCTCTTCTTTCTTGCTTGAGGAGGGAGTGATTTCTAGAGAGAAGGGAGAGAAATTTCTGCTCAAAGAGAGAGAGAGAGAAAGTGGCGTGAATTATGAGAGGAAAGAGAGGAAAAATTGCTTAAGTGAAAAGCCTCTTGAAACTTGTGTGGATGGAATTGATTCTTGGAGCCCAAGTTGGAAAATACTTGCTCCACATTGAGCCACATCACCTTATCTCTTAGCTGAAAAAGAAAATTTTTCAGACCCCTAGGCATCATTTTCTGCTGGCTGGGACCTTGCCCGGTTCAGTTAAATGATCTGATGGCACGCATTTCCGTAAAGTACCATTTAAGTGAGTAACTACCTTTTTACTTTTCCGGAGACTTTATCTTTCATGTGGCGCCATTCCCTAGGCCTCCTTGCCTAGGTGGCATCATTTCCTAGTCTATAGCATCTCCGGGTTTCCCTCGTAATTCGTCAGGATTCCTCGATTTGCGAGCAACACCGTAAAACGGGCGTCCGGCGGCCAATTTGACTTAAGGACATGGAAAAATTCTATATTTTTCCCTGATTCTCAAGCTCTTTTCCGTTCCTCAAAATTCTTCCTCGATTTTCCGTAATTAATTTGACTTAAGGACATGGAAAAATCTTTTTGGGCACTGTTGTTCTCCGTTCAGTGAAACTGCCCGCACCGGGTATCGGGTAATAATTTTATTAATTACTTTATAACCCAACTAAACTTTTCTTAGTTCGGGTCTCCGGCATTTGAGAACTTCTGCTACCTCAAATAATTATTTCTCAGTTGTCCTTAACTCCGAAATCCTTTATTTACCACTTATTTACAAAAATGCCACTACCTTTTCTACTTTTGCCATAATTTCCAAAATTCCATCATTTTTCCTACTCTTTCTTAATTCCAACCTTACCCTTGGTTGGCTGTTGACATTTTTTGTCAACTTTGACTTTTTAGTCAACTTTGACTTTTGGGTTGACTTTTGACCAAATGACCAAAATATCCTTATTATTTGATGACACTTTGAGCCTTAGATCTTTTAGTCGAAATGACCATTTTGCCCTTATCATGTAGGCCAAATGACCATTTTACCCTTAGTCATTTCCACTTAGACTTCCCAAGACTAGGGACTTAGTCAATTATGATCTTTCTTTCCTTTAGGCATTTTTCTCTATATTTTTCCTTATTTATGGGCCTTAGATTATCACATAATTTACCGATCTAGTCTTTAGTTCAAGCTATAGAAATGCGGATATTACAGAGGTGGTGGCTGGAGTGGTCTGCGAGTGTGAAGGAGGAGGAGATATATATTTTTTTTCTAATCTTTAATAGGGATATTTTATTTAATTGCTAATGAGCTTGTTTGTAACAACATTTGCAAAAGCCAAATGCACATTCCACAACGTTTTTCCGTACAACGAGATAATCTCCTCCACATATTTACCTCGATTTACGTAAAAGTACTTCTCTACCGCATTCCCAAACGTACACAATATATATAAGATTACAAAAATATCATGATTCTAATGGCATGTCAAAAAAATTTTAACCTTAATTCCATTTCGATTTCCATTTTCAAAAAACTCTTCCATGACCAAGCGATCATTATAGTCTAGTAGCATGAAAGTTCTCTTATAAGTGGGAAGTTACAAATCTCACCATCCTTATAAACCCAAACCATTTGTGACTATTAGTGTTTGTCCCCTTAACTCGTAAAAAACAGGTATTCCTTCATCTCTAGGGCTCAATATAGGAATGATCTATTGAATGCAATAGTCATTCATATTACTCCTTTCTCTTGACATGTAGCATATTGTGCAACTTCCTATATATTGTTAAATGAGGAGAAGTTAGTACATTGTTGACTGAAGATGAAGAAAAGCTTATAATAATATTAATCAAAGTGCTTAGTCAACTTGCATGATGGTTTCCTTAATACAAGGTGAACTTTGAGGAGGTGGTAAAATGAGAGAGAAGCAGAAAAGGTGCATGTATTCAAGTCACTTTCATTTGTTTAAAGAAATCGGTGGAATGATGAAGTCATGATGAGTGGCTTGATTTGAAGGAACAGGGACACTTACCATGCTTGAAGGGATTGCCAAAAGCTAAACGTCAAGTCATCAATTAATTCTGACCACCTCTTCTCTTTTCTTTTGGTTTTTTTAGGGTTTAAACGGCAGAAATAGTGTCTAAGTTGGGCATCAAACCCCAAATCTAATGTCATAACATGCACATTTTGTAGCACTGGACCCAAGGGTCTTTTATGCTTAAAGAAAATTCTATACCATGATCAAAGTATATATGTTATTTTATTGGTGATGATTTTATCTTATACATATTGGTATGATTCCGACTTCAAGGACTATCATCACAAGTAAAGTGTATTTTATAAGTTTAAAGGGTCGAATCTCTCATCTAGTAGGTCGATCTTTTGGGATAAACTCATTTTTAGAATTGTGTTATTAACAAAGGTGCTTTTATTAAGGAGTTGATGTTCACATAAATGGCTACCCACGGAAGATTTTAATAGGTTAGAAACCAGCGAAGTGGTATGAAAAATTTAGGATGAACCATTCCTTTAAATTGTGTCATATTTCATTTTCTAATTGTATTACAAATAACAGCATGCAAGATCAAACCTTTGATTATGACACCAACAATGAATGAGCTAGTGTATCATTAGGGCCACCTTCATTTTTTATGATAGAAAACATTCCTAACAAATTCGAATTTGAGTATTAACATACTTCAAAAGTAATATATAGCAAAAGGCCTTTCATATGATCCAACAATAAATGTATCTTAACCAAGTGACCATATAAAAAAATATTGATGTATGAATTGAGCCAAATTAAATATGAAATATAATTGAAATTAAGCTTTTACAAATATACTGATCATATCCAAAAATTTTGCGGAAATCTCTCCACAAGTTTATTCAGAGGCAGTTTATTTTCGTTCTTGAATAGTGAAAAAAGGCATGCAAAATAAATGTTTCAAAAATACCTGAATTTTGAAAATAAAAACAATAAAATTAGACGACAGTCTGGATAATTATCATATATTCAAATATACATATATACATATATATATATATATGTATATATATCTCTCTCTCTGTGTAGAAGTTGGCACTACATTTTCAATGCCAAATTGTTCACGTGGTCTCAGATTCTTATGCACCAAGTCATTAATTGAAACTAAAATACATCACAAACTCACAAAAACCCTGAACTATAAATACCCATCCTTTACCTTCTCAACATTCATAAATAAACACATTCAGTTGTGTTACATATCATTAAGAAGAGGATGCCTTCAAAGGCTCTTACTACAACCTCTCTTCTTCTCACTCTTAACCTTGTCTTCTTCACCATGGTTACCTCATGTGCTCCATGCCCACCATCAACCCCAACACCGACGCCAACTCCGACAACTCCGGCCACTCCTTCTGGTCCAAAGCCCCCCTCCTCCTTCCTCTCCTCCCAGCAGGTCAATTGTCCTATAGATGCCCTTAAATTTGGTGTGTGTGCCAACATGCTGAACTGGTTCAATGTCACTGTAGGATCTCCACCAACAATCCCATGCTGCAGTCTTATTACAGGCATGGTTGATTTTGATGCTGCCGCTTGTCTTTGCACTGCCCTTAAAGCTAATATTCTTGGCTTCAACCTTAACGTTCCACTCTCCTTCAGTCTTTCTTAACAATTGTGGAAAGAACAACTCTGCCTTCCAGTGCAATAATTAGTTATAGTTTAATCTTATTGTATGCTACCTCTCATCCTTGATATAAGTGATCAATAAGGAAGTTGAATACGTTACTTTAAAATATTTATATTTATCATTTTTCTACGAACCGATTTGTCTGACTTCTAATACTGATACACACTCTAATGATATATATACACTTTTAAATAATGTGTTTAGCTTCCTTAATCTTTCAAAAAAGGTTAATTAATAACTCTTGTATTAAGAATCGGAGGTAATAGTTTGTGCTCTATGGATGTTTGTTTCACTTATAATAAGTTTGTTTTTTCTTATTTCCTTGTGTTGTGTGTTTTTAGTATAAGGTCTCGTGGTTGGACCCTTAAGCCACGTACCCTTAATTTATATGATGCCAATAATCGTTGGTAACTTTTTATCAATGGAATATTAGCTAGTTTAATTATGTGCTCATCATGATGTACTTATTGGCATTGGGTTAACTTTTTATCAATGGAATATTAGCTAGTTAATTGATACCTCATTTAACTTATGATGTGTTTTTTTGTCTCTACATATTCTTTAGTATTTAACTACAAAATTATTTTACGTCATCGCTGTATTTTTTCCAGGATATATGTAACCAACCCCACTTAGTGAAAAGGATTGTGTTGCTGTTTTTTTAACCGAAAACCATTGATGTTGAATATTGTATATTCACACAATCATAATGCTCTAATATTTATATTTAAATATGTCAATTGAAAAAAGAATATTGACCTCATTATTCGACTTTTTATTTTTATCAAAGAAGTTAAGTATTTTAATGTCATTTTCTTAATTGTAAAAATTAATATGCAAGTCCACACAATTTCAGCTCAGTTTTAATTAAATTTTTATATGTACTTTCCTTAAGAAAAATTGGGGGAAAATCCTCCATTAAAAAATTTATTGATGAGAATGAGTTGATAAATTTTTTCCTCAATTTTTCTTTCTTTATTGACTCATTTATTTTCTTCAATTATATATATATATATAAAATATAGACATGTTGATTCATATACTCATTCCTTGCTAGCTAGACCGTCAACCTCGTGCTTAGCATGAGTTTTTGGTCCAAGATTCAGATATGGTAAGCAATTTCAAAGTTAATATTCGTATAAATTTACCGCTGAACAGTAAATAAAGTGTGAGAAATACAAATGTTTATGTCCTACAAAACATTGATAATATCATTATTAGCGAAGGCAAAATACTTTGATCAAGTTCCTTGTATTATTTTTTTGTTAAATTCTCTAATCACATGTAACTATATATCTTATTTTTAAAATATTATCATTTAACTATAAATTCATGTAGAAAATCAAGTACATCTCAAAATATGATTACATAACGTGACACAATGAATACAAAGAATTTAATATAAGTATGTCAAATGTACAAATGTTTAGATATCATACTTACTAAAGATAATGCACCACAACATGGGGCTTTGTTACATCCCCTCTCACGTTCGTTAATTGAAACGTATGTGAGAGTCACCCTCTCATATCCATTATAAGTAAATGGACGTGAGAGAATACTTTCATGTTCATTGTGAGAGGGGGCTTTGTTACATGAGAGGGCACGAGACCACTTTTGTAAATGGTAATGTTGACCATATGATTTGAATTCAGTTGGATGTAAGTAATTTGTATGTTTTTTTTTTGCTATTAACAAGCAATTTTGATTTCTTAGTTCATTATTTAATTACTTACCATTTTATATTTTAATTCACACAGTGACTTTAACAATCATTAAATAGAGAGTGACAGTATCATGTTTTACGTCACATGCATGAAAATACTCAGAGTTAATCGCTTGAAGATTTGTTAGATGAGATTGCTTGTTTGATATTAAATAATATTACTTTTACCTTCATTGAAATGTTACTAACTTTACTCTATGAATTTGCAACTTTTTGATAAACAACCCTACGATTTTGATGAGACTAATTTCATTTGAGATTTACTGGCATAAGTTTTCCTTCAAAATGCTGGTGAATTGTGAACAGAGGTCTATAAGTTTATTAATACAAAGCTAACAAATTGTGAAATGCTAACTTAGGTTTAGTAGTTTTGGTACTTTGTTACATTGGTTTATGGTTTTTATTGTGTTTGAAATTGACTTAGTTTTCAAGTTGGGTTGTTTGCTGGCCAAATAGTGATTTATGTAGTAATTGTTGTTTGATGAACCTATTGTTGTTTGTTGCAAGTAGGTTTGATTAAATTTGGTTCAATATGTATAAATTTAAAAAAGAACCCACCACTTCTTATGTCCCTTTTTAGGAAAAATAAACTAAACAAATCTACTTCTTAAGTGGCTGATAGGGTATGTCGGAGAAGTGGTAATGGTCGAGGATCCATATTACAATGGCAGGCACCTTCAAAGTTTTTTGTGAGCCACAATATTATTGTATCTAAGGAAGGCCCGTATGGATTCTGGATGCCCAAACCTGATGGAAGTAGCATTTGGATATCGGTCAGGTATGAAAAATTACTGAGTTTCTATTTCTGTTGCGACAAATTTGGCTATGACTGTTGCATCTGCAGATCTGAAATTCTACGATCAGCTTACGATCCAGAAGAGCCCAGTTATGGATCTTGGTTACTAACAATGCAATGTAGAAATTGGGATAAAGCTATGGTTATAGTACGTAGTGACCGGTCTGAGGCTGAATTCGTAATATTGAAGAAAGAGGAGGCTCTGAAAAGAAACAGGGATAACAAAACAAAGAAAGAAAATGAGGTATAGATACCAAATGATGATGATCTATTTAGTATCAAATTCAATAAATATAGTATTAAAGAAGGAAAGGAGAAGAGTACGACGAAGTCTGTAGAGGTAGACGAAGTGGTGGCTGACTCTGAAAGTGATGAAGAAAACTGTACAATTAGAAGATGGGGGAACACAATTTAATCAGCAACCCGTGCAGTGATAGGCCTTTGGAAATTGATGAAGGCCACAGTGGACGCAAGGGTTTTAAAGGAGAGGAAAACGAGAAGCAGAAAAGTGAATTGGAAACTCTAAAGGCACGGAGTGGGATCTATATTGATGAGAGCCTATCTGAAGAGGAATCAAATCTAATGGCAATTGTGCCTTATATAGGGAAGACCATAATTGATGTTGTAACCAAGCCAAATGCACTTGGAATAAAAAGAGAGGCAACAAAGGATCTAGAATATGATAAATTGAAAAGAAGGAAAGTAATGAGTAATATTGTAATTCAGAGGCATGAAATATCGGTCTATGCAGCAAATATAAAGAAATCAAAGACCAGAATGAGGAGAGGAATTAAAAGGAAAGTCAAAGATTTTGGCAAGGAAGGGGGAGAGGAAGTAATAGAGGAGGATGAAGAAATGAAAGTGTTTGTGTAGAGAATGGAATGGAGGTTTTTGTATTCAAAGGTGGGAAAGGAAGGAAAAGAACAAACATTGCTGAAGGTTATGGTGGCTGGCCTTTAACAGCCACCAAGGACAATGAGGATTATATCTTGGAGTTTCAACTGGGTGCAAATAAGGCACCTAGATCAGATGGTTTCTCAGACCTATTCTATTAGTCAGCTTGGCAGGAGGTAAATGTAGAGGTATGCAAAATGGTACATGAATTTTTTGAAAGTAACTCAAGTTTGGCTGGAATTAATAGTAATAACATTGTACTAATTCCAAAGGTGGATAAACCAGAAGAACCGAACCATTTCAGGCCAATCAGGTTATGCAATGTGTCATACAAAATCATTGCAAAAATTTTGACAAACAGAAGGAGGGGCCTAATGGGCAGGATCATTACTCCAAATCAAAGGGCCTTTATAGTAGGAAGAATGATCCGAGACAATATAGTGGTAACACATGAGGCTTTTCATTATTTGAAGAATAAGAAAACAAGGAATAAATGGGAATTGGCTTTAAAGATAGATATGAGCAAAGCCTATGATAATGTAGAATGGAACTTTATTCAAGTTGTGATGATGAAAATGGGCTTTTGTAGGGGATGGGTTGATTGCGTAATGGAGTGTATAACCTTAATTAACTTCAACCTACTAATTGCCGGTAGGAAGGTTGAGGAGTTCCAGCTAAGAAGATGTGTGAGACAGGGTGATCCGTTATAACCCCACCTCTTTATCTTAGCAACCAAGGTGCGATCCCTTACTAAGTAGTGAAAGAATTAAGGGGAGCGAAGATAGCAAGAAGAGCTCCCATCCAGTCTCAATGTTTTTCATAGATGATGCTATTCTATTCTTGAATGCTGATAAGATGAACTACCAAATACTAAGAAAGATTATGGATGTTTACTGCGGTGCCTTTGGTCAAATGTTGAACCTTGACAAGTCATGCATATTTTTTGTCCAATATTCCCTTAAGAGTATAGGAAAATATCACTACGCGCTTGGGGATTAGGTATTCGGATTAAACAGTGAAATACTTGGGTTTACCTGTTCTTTGGGGTAGATCTGAAGTAGCTACCTTGACATTTATACGAGATAAAATCGGCTGGAAGTAAAAACCACTACGGAAGTGTATTTGGAAGGAGACGAAAACAAAGGACCCAAGCTCATGTTAAAGCAGCGATGGAAAGTTTAATGAACAGGGGAAAACAACAGAGAGCAATAATGAGAACTTGTAGTATTTCATTTCTTCTGATTACAGGAGTATCACAGATGATGTATATTTGTAGAGCAAGTGAATATTCCAGAACAATTTCTTTTGGGCTGATTCTTTACAAGAGTATTATTGGGCTAGAGATGTTGTGGGCTTGTTCCATTGTGAAGTGTTTCTAAAATCCCCCCGCGAGCCCAATGGTGGACAAAGGACATTGAGGCTCGATCGTAGAAGTAGAAAGCGCTGAGTAGAAAGTGGCTTTGTGAGGATATCTGCAAGTTGATCTTGTGAGGAGACAATGGCCACGCGAAGCTGTTTAGCTGCTACTCTTTCTCTTACAAAATGATAGTCAACGGCAATGTGTTTGGCATTGGAGTGTAGAACAGGGTTGGCAGCAAGGTAAGTGGCGCCTAAATTGTCACAATACAGTGTTGGAACCTCTGGAAGTGGAATGCCTAATTCTTGAAGTCGATGTTGAATCCAAATGAGTTCACTTGTGGCATTGGCAAGTGAATGATATTCAGCTTCGGCGCTAGATCTGGCAACAGTGGGTTGTTTCTTGGAGCTCCAAGAGACAACATTGGGACCAAAGAAAACAGCAAATCCAGCGGTGGAACGTAAGTCAATAAGGCAACTAGCCCAGTCAGCATCAGAAAATCCTTCAAGAGTGTTGGGTAAAAGGTAAGATGCACTTGAAGAGAGACTAAGCTGAGATGATTTGTGAATATGAAGGCCATAGTTATATGTACCACAGAGATAACGCATAATGCGTTTCACAGCAGTCCAGTGATGGTCTTTTGGAGCATGCATGAATTGACAGACACGATTTACTGCAAATGAGAGATCAGGGCGAGTAAAGGAGAGGTATTGGAGGCTTCCTACAGTACTCCTATAAAGTATGGGGTTAGAAAATGGGGAACCATTGTTTGATAGTTTGTTGTTAGGTGCCATTGGGGAAGACATAGCATGAGCATTTAGCATGTTGGTGCATTTAAGAAGGTCAAGTATATATTTGCGTTGGGAGAGGAAAATGCCACTAGAAATGTTATGAACCTCAACACTGAGGAAATAGTGAAGGGGACCCAAATCTTTTACAGGGAATTGAGTTTGAAGGTGATGTATGAGTTCAGTGACAGCTTCATCAGAGGAGGAGGTGCTAATAATGTCATCAACATATATAAGGACAAATATTTGACAATCAGGATAGTTAAAGATAAACAGGGAGGGTTAGACTGGGAAGGCCGAAAGCCTAGTTGAACAAGAAAGGAACTGAGGCATGAAAACCAAGCTTTTAGTGCCTGTTTAAGACTATAGAGAGAGTGATGGAGTTTGCAGACGTAATTTGGGTAATCAAGATGAGCAAAACCCGGAGGTTGAGTCATAAAAACTCTTCATCAAGGGAGCCATGGAGAAAGGCATTCTCAATGTCTATTTGCTGTATCATCCAGCCTTTGGAAACAGCAATAGATAATAACAAGCAAACAGTAACATGTTTAACTACTGGAGAGAATGTCTCAGTGTAATCCAAACCTGGTTGTTGATGAAACCCTTTCGCAACGAGCCGGGCCTTGAATCAATCGACCTCGCTGGTAGGTTTAAATTTCAAGCGAAAAATCCATTTGCACCCTATAATGTTTTGAGATGGGGACGGTGGAACCAGCGACCAGGTTTGTGTGTTAAGGAGTGCTTGAAATTCGGAAGCCATAGCTGTTCACCATTGATCGGATTTTAGCGCCTCAGAGATCGAGGAAGGTACAGAGGGTACTGTGGTATCTGACAGAGCTCGATGACTGGGCCATCGGATTGTGCCATCTGTGAACATCTTTGGTTTGTGAACGTGGGATTTGGAGCGGGTTACCATGGGATGTGTGGAGGTAGGTTGTAGAGAGGAAGGAGACGGCGTGGGCGAAGAAGATATAGTCTCAATAGAGGATGAATGTTCAGAGGAGGCAGGGAAGGACGAGGACGTGTCGAGTGATGGAGTGGTGGTAGGTCGTGAAGGAGATAAAAGAGTGTCAGACGAGAGGATATTTTGTGGACTGTAGGTGGGGCTGATGGACTTTGGGCCGATGGTAAAAGTGGGCTGGCGGTTTGAGGTGAAGCGGACGAGGTTTGGGTTGATGGTGGTAGTGGGCTTGTGTGAAAGGGTAACTGTGTGAATTGTGGTTGGGTCGTGTGTTGAGAAGATGGGGGTGACATGTTGGCGAAGGGAAAATGGGTCTCGTCAAAGGTAATGCTCTGGAGAGGCAAATACGACCAGATTGATGATCTAAGCAAATATAGCCATGGTGGTTTGGGCTGTAACCAAGAAATACACAAAGAGTGGATCTGGGTTCCAATTTATGTCTAGTGTAGGGGCGTAAATATGGCCAACATGCAGACCCAAAGACCTTTCAGAATGTGTAGTTCGGTGAAGTATTGAAGAGAAGTTCAAATGAGCTTTTATGGCCAAGAGTGGAGCTTGGTAATTGGTTAAGTAAATATACAGCTGTGGAGAAAGCAAATGTCCAGTATTGGCGAGGAGTGTGGGAGTGGGATAAAAGCGTAAGAGCTGTTTCAATGATTGTATGGTGGTGACGTTCAACGGTGCCATTTTGAGTATGAGTGTGTGAGCATGTAATACGGTGGTGAATGCCATACTGGGAAAGGATTTTATTTAAGGGACGAAATTCTCCCCCCAGTCAGACCGAAATTCTTTAATTTTGTGATTAAGAGAGTGTTCAACCAGTGGTTTGAAGGAGTGAAAGACAGACAAAACATCACTCTTGTTTTTTTATGGGAAAAAGCCACATATATCGGGAGTAATCATCAATGAAACTAACATAATAACGGTAGCCATCTACTAAGGTAATTGGGGAGGGATCCCATACATCACAAAATATTAATGCTAAAGGTGTAATGGAGAAATGAGGCGACGTGGGTGAAGGCAGACGATGGCTTTTGGATATACGACATGCTGGGCAGTGGGAGTTGGCAACTTTGGTAGTGACTGGCAGTGAGTGAGCTGAGAGAATGTGTTGTGTTGTACGAAAAGCTGGGTGTCCCAAACGGTTATGCCATTGAGTGAAAGACGTACGCACACTAAGGAAGGCAGAGGTCATTGTGGGAGGACTGAGATTCTGGATAGGATAGAGCTTATTGTGACTTGGGCTGTGGAGGATGACTTGGTTGGTTTGAGCGTCCTTCATAAGAAAATGAGAAGCATTAAATTCAAAGTAAACATGATTGTCATGACAAAATTGATAAACAGATAGTAAATATTTTGAAATGTTAGGAACGTGAAGAATGTTAGTGATGAGGTATTTGCTAGATGAAGTGTTGAAATGGCCAGAGCCAGTATGTTGAATAGGTAGGGATTCTCCATCACCAATTTGAACAGAGTCGTTGCCATCATACAGGTTTGCTTGAATTTTGAGATTTGAGAGAGATGCAGTTATGTGGTTTGTAGCACCTGTATCAGGGAACCAGAGATCATCTTCGCTAGTAGATGGATAGACAGTGTAGTGTGCTAAAACAGAGCTAGGAGGATGAAAATGTGGGTTAAAGCGATGACGACAAGTTAGGATAGTGTGACCAGGAAGCTCGCATAATTGACAGGTGGGTCGATTGGTCTGGAGAGACTGTGTACCACGTTGAAAGAAGTGACCTCCTCTATTTCCTCTGCTATAAGTTGTGAACCGAGGCGAAAAGCGACCACCACATCCTCCTGATGGAGTAGGTAATATGCCAGTAGATGTAACAAAATTTGTTGTAATGGGAGAAATGGGTGAACCAAGATTTTGAGTCTAGCGAGCCTCGTAAGTAAAGAGGTGGTTGAGGAGTTCTTCTGAAGTAAGAGGGTCACGTCTGGTGGTAAGGGAGGTGACGATGGAATCAAAGTCAGTGCCAAGGCCACCAAGAATATAAATGTTAAAATCTACATCAGAAACAAGATTTCCAATGGCACTGAGAGAATCAGCAATATGTTGGGCACGTTAGAAGTACTCAGTTACATATTCTCCTCCTTTCTTCAGGTTCGCGAGTTGTTGATGGAGCTGCAAATATTTGGCTTGAGATTGGGTGGAAAACAAGTTTTCAAGGGCATACCACATTGCTCTGGATGTCTTGTGTTTCATCACCTGGGCAATAATTTTTTCAGAGAGTGTAGAGATTAGAAGAGATAAAATAAGTTGGTCTTGTTCAAACCATTTGATGTAGGCTGGGTTGGGTATGCCGTCTGTGAGCTTAGGTACTGGAGAAGGGTGAGAACCATCAATATAACAGAAGAATCTTTGACCATACAGGTAAGGAAACATTTGTTCTTTCCGAACAAGGTAGTTGGTAGGATTAAGCTTGACAGAGAGAAAATAAGAGACATTTGATGGAAGGGTGAGGGCTGGAGATGTAATGGAAGATGAAGAGGTGGCGGAGGAATAAGAGGGAGGTGTATTTGGTGGATCGATCATTGCTGATGGCGGAGCTCTGATACCATGTTAAAGCAGCGATGGAAAGTTTAATGAATAAGAGAAAACAACAGAGAGCAATAACGAGAACTTGTAGTATTTCATTTTTTTTTATTACAGGAGTATCACAGATGATGTATATTTGTAGAGCAAGTGAATATTCCAGAACAATTTCTTTTGGGCTGATTCTTTACAAGAGTATTATTGGGCTAGAGATGTTGTGGGCTTGTTCCATTGTGAAGTGTTTCTAACAGCTCATCATATGTAGTTCCCAAACAGCTATCGAAGTGTATTTGGAAGATAATTTTTCTTCCAAAGATACAACAATTTCTCTGGAGAATATGAGCACAAGTAGTAGCAACCAAGGAAGCCTTAAAATATCTTGTGTAAGAGATCCTATCTATCCAATATGCAATGCGGAAGTAGAAACTATTGAACATATGCTCTTTTTACGTCCTTGGACCAATCAATGCTGGTTTAAAAGCAGACTAAATCTTCAACTTTGTAAATGGAATTTGAGGAAATGTGAAGACCGGCTATCTGAGATGCTAAATGGAAGGCAGATTCCTCGTGAGTATGGGAAAGTTATATTGGACACAACTTCTTGGTGGACATGGAAGAAGAGATGCAATTGGATATTTAAAGGAGAAATGCCCGATGCCAAAGAGGTAGTGAGAACGGTTAATTCTCAAGTTGAAGAATACTAGAGCAGATCATGTTGGAAATTGTACATTAGGGGTCAATCTGTTGGAAATTGTGCCCTTAAGGCCAATCATTGTACGTCAAACATTATTTTATTTTAATGTATTTTCTCCATGTAATTATCATATGTTTTGCATGTTTATTATAATAATTGCATCCATAGATGAACACTACCAAAAAAAATAGTATTTAATAGCTGTTCATTAATAGCAGTTACTAAAACCGTGATGCAATCATGAAATTTGTAGCAGTTTTAAGTCAAAGCGCTACTAATTTGCGACGACAATCTAGGGGTTATATTTAGGAGTGGTTAAAAACCGCTACAAAAATGAAGCAAAAATTTGTAGCGGTTATGTTGCGAATTTGCAGCGGTTTCAATAAAGGTCGACTGTTACAGAAACGAAAGGTCGTCGGTGGCAATGACATTGGTGGCAGTTCTGAAAATTGTTACTAATTTGCATTGCCATTTGTAGCGGTTTTTGCAAAAATAACCGCTGCAAACACAAAGAGTCTCTCAATTAAAGCAATTTAGACAAACCGCTACTAAATAGTGTCATTTCCCAGTAGGCGCGCTAAGTTTGCAACAATTATGGTAGCGGTTTTAATCAGAACCATTACTACTTTGTAACGGTTTGTCTAAAATCGCTACTAAATCAACGCCTATATAAACCCCCTTCCCCTCACTCTTCACTTTCATTTTTTCAAAAGCGTTACATCAGAGAGCTAATTTTTTATTTTTCTAAAAAAATTTCTTTAGATATTCAGCTTTACTTTTAAAGTTTAGTTTTAAATTTTTAAATTTTTTATTAATTTTTTTAAATTAATTTTTTTCAGCTGATCAGAATCGCAGTCAGAGGCCTGGGACGGAGCCTATGATCCCGGAGGGTGGAGATGTTCAGGAGGAGGGAGACGTGATGTTGAGCGTCGACGACTTCGATGTCGGCAATATCAACATCCAAGTCCAAGAGGCTGAGATGTTTAAAGACCAGGACATTAAGAGGGAACAAGGATTATGGCTACTAGTCGATCCACTGGGTTTGAGATGGACGTTCAGTGTAAGTAAACAATTAATATATTATTTAATTAAAACTTATTTAATTAAAATGATTTATTTTATTTGTCTATTAATAAATAATTATTTTATAAAATAATTGTATGAATTCAATTTTCAGATCCGACAGGGGCGACGGTTGCGAAAAAGCTCACACTGAGGGATATACGCCAACTCCCTAGTGGGCAGAGAGTTGTCGTGCAGTGGGACGACATCACCTGGCAGCCGCAGGGGAAAGGCGGTTAGCTCTTCAACCACTACCTGACTTAGCAGAGCGGGAACTTTCTATAGTTTGACATTAGTGCTGAGACCTGGAAGAGAGCAGAACCTAAAGAACACTGTATGGGAGAAAGTGAAGGTAAAATTTAAATTATTTAAAGTGTTGTAATTATTTTTTTATTAATAAAAGTTTGCTAATTTTTATTTTGAAATCTGTTGCAAGGCAAATTTGTTGTTCGAGATGCACACAAGGAATTTGCCATCTCGAAGATGGGGGAAGGGTGGAAGAATAGGCGGAATCGCCTATACCACCAGAAGGAAGGGGACGGGATGAGAACGATCCAGGAGCTGGAGGTGGACATCCCAGATACGATTGATGCGATGGACTGGGCCAGATTTGTCCGGGTCAGGAGGTCAACAGAGCAACAGGCCGTGTCGAGGAAGGCTGTGCGGAGCCAGTTCAGACAGACGATCCACCATATGGTAGGATCGAAGCCGTTCTTTGTTGCATAGTTAGAGTTGGATGAGGCAGCACAGAGGGACGGAGGGCGACTTATGGGGAAATGTTTGTGGTCACCCACAGACACATAGATGGATCTCCCCTGATGCAAGAGACCGAGGAGATCATTGTAAGTAATTTTAAATTTATAATTAATTGTTAAATCTGTAGTTTTTTATAATTATTTAGTAATTTTATAATTAATTTTTTAAATTAGTAATTTCATAATTAATTGTAATTATTTTGTGATTTTGATAAATATTTAGAAATTTTTATTATTAATTGTTAAATTATATAATTAATTTTGAAATCAGTAATTTTATAATTATTTAGTTATTTGATAATTAATTTTTAAATCGTATACTTAATTTGTAATTAATTTTTGCATTCGTTATTTTTAATTTTTATTATTTTGATTTAATTATTTTTTTAGTACTGGGTCGTATTCAACGTACAGACGCTAAGCTAAGTGAGTCTCAGGGGTCAATTGTAAACCCCATAGCCTCACTGAGGGTGGCCATGGAGGGGCGTGCCAGGTACCCCGGTTGACTCCAGGGTTTGGGTTTTGGGCGACCCGAACTATTAACTGTGGGGGTCGAGGATATAAGGTTGTGACTTCCTCCTTTGTTGCTGCGTCCCAGGTGACTACATCTGAACCTCGACAACACAGCGCCCCAAAGGCAAATAGAGACGACTTGTAGGTGCAGTTGCAGCAATAGGCACAGTTGCAGCAACAGTTTGAGTCATGGGTGCAGGAGGCAGAGACCCGAGTGCAATCTAAGATGCAGTCGCAGATGGAGATGATGAGGCAGGCTGCGGATGTCATGTTTCAGATGGCATTCCAGGCTGCCTTTCCTGGCTCTGCTCCACCTGAGCTACCTCCACTGTCGGCCATGGCCCCACCCCCAGTACCTCCACCACCCCAGCTCCTCAGCCTGCTGCCCATCATGAGATCCCTAGCCAACCCCAGCGGATTGTTGATTTTTTGTATTCATTTTTTTTGTATTTTCGATACAATTTTTGTTTATTTATTTAAAATTTTATCTTCTTATCGAACTTTATTTAATTGATATTTTAAATTTCATCAATAGTATAATTTATAATTAATTTTAAATAAAATAAATATTTAATTAACAAATAATTTTACAAATTAAAGTTAAATAAATTTTAATTATGAAATTAAATGATTTGTTCTAAAATGTGATTCACTTCACTTAAATTTAATTTTTGAATAAGTATTATAAATTATGAATAAAATGAATAATATTGTTCAATTTTGCGTTAAAAAAACCACTGCAAATTTGAAATTAAAAAAATTACCCTATGTTTTAGCAACGGTTATAAACCACTACAAATTTAAAATTCGAAAAACTCCCTCGTTTTTTGTGGCCGTTAAGGAACCGCTACAATGTCCAATGGTCAATTGATTAGCAGTGGTTTTAAACCGCTGCAAAGTTCAACAGTCATGCATTTTGTAACTTTTTTGCAGCGGCTTTTTGTGACCGTTGATAAACACTAAATTAAGCCTTACAAACTCAGATTTCATGCCAAATTCTTCATTCCTTCTCTAATTTCTGTCTCTGATCATACTTTCTTATTCTTGGTGATCCTAGAAACATATGCCTTGTTCTGGCAACTGACGGATTCAATCCTTTCGGGAACCTAAGCACAAGTTACAGTAGTTAGCCTGTGATATTAATTCTATACAATTTGCCTCCTTGGATGTGTATGAAGCAAAACTCATTCATTTTGTCTATAATCATCCCAGGAAAGATAGCACCCGGCAACGATATTTATGTGTACCTGCAACCCTTGATAAAGGAGTTGGTTGAATTGTGGAATGATGAGGTTGAAACATACGATGCATATGATAAGGAAATGTTCCAATTGGGTGCGGCTTTGATGTGTATGATAAGTGACTTTCTAGGACTTGAAACTTTATATGGATGGAACGTGCATACTGGCCTCACTTGTCCCGTGTGTAATTTTGACGAGGAGCCATTACGCCTACCACACAGTCGGAAGTGGTGCTTTATTGGACATCGCCAATTTCTTGATGGCGCACAAATTTAGGTTGCAAAGAAATCATTTTGATGGAAAACAGGAAAGAAGAGGACCACCTATCATGTTAAGTGGTTCCGATATTTTGAGTCAGCTCAATAATGTTAATTTTGAGTTTGGAAAAAAGGATAATTCAGAATGAGGCGGAAGGAGACCACGTAGTACTTTGGAGGTTGACCTAGTTCAGCAATGGTGGAAGAGGAGTATATTTTTA
Organism: Vachellia pachyceras; assembly: GCA_025593235.1. Classification (NCBI taxonomy): domain Eukaryota; kingdom Viridiplantae; phylum Streptophyta; class Magnoliopsida; order Fabales; family Fabaceae; genus Vachellia; species Vachellia pachyceras. The sequence continues at coordinate 1,283 of JANTPZ010147656.1, read as the reverse complement.
CTCTTCCTTATTAGAAGACTAATATGTTACATCACAGTCTTGATGTTATGCACATTGAAAAGAATATGTGTGATAATGTTCTGTACACCTTGTTGAACGAATCTAGGAAGTCCAAAGATCATCTACGAGCCAGGAAGTATTTACAATCCATGGGAATTCATCAAGATGCTTGGCAAGATGATAATGACAAGTTTCTACAGGCAAAATTTACCTTAACAAAGCTAAATAAGGATATATTCCTCTCAACGTTGAAGAACATTAGGGTTCCTGATTGATATTCAAGCAACATTTCAAGGTGTATTGATTTGCAGTCTCGGAAGGTATTTGAATTAAAGAGTCATGACTCCCACATCATTATGCAACAATTACTACCATTGGCACTTAAAAACATATTGCCTCTAGAAGTGTCAACGTTGTTGGTGGAGCTTTGTTCATTCTTCAGACAGTTGTGTGCAAAGGTTCTTATCACGAAGGAGTTAGATCAACTACAGCAGCAGATAATTCTCACATTGTGCTATTTGGAAATGATCTTTGCTCCTTCCTTTTTCACTGTCATGGTGCACCTCACCATACACCTTGTCCAAGAGGCAAAACTCGGAGGCCCGGTTCAATATCATTGGATGTATCCCATCGAAAGGTACTCACACACATTATTTACACACATTATTTACATATATATTTCACCAATTTACTAATTTATCTTAATGTTTGAAATTGAAGTCATATGTCAGGAATAAGGCATGGCCAGAGGGTTCAATAGCAGAATGCTATATAGGGGATGAGGTCCTGAACTTTTGTTCACGATACTTTGATGACATCGAGATATCTTTCAACTGTCATTCTTGTGTTGATGATTGCCCTGATGTTGGTCCCTCAACATCGGCAACCAGTTTGTTCCCTCCAGTTGGAAGATCAGTTAAAGGACATCAATAGTTCAACCTCACTCCTAATAAGATGCTTCAAGCACACCGACATGTACTCATCAACTGCAGTCAAGTAGATCCTTTCATTCAGTAAGTATCAGTATCAACCTATTATCTTATTAATTTAATGTATGTTTACCAACATATTATCTTATTAATTTAATATATGTTTAATTATGTCAGAGGGTTCAGAAGTTATGTCAAGCGCCAACTAATTTATCTTAATGTTTGAAATTGAAGTCATATGTCAGGAATAAGGCATGGCCAGAGGGTTCAATAGCAGAATGCTATATAGGGGATGAGGTCCTGAACTTTTGTTCACGATACTTTGATGACATCGAGATATCTTTCAACTGTCAT